>CM075190.1:1417500-1535000 GCA_037577475.1 Chaunax sp. Z400 | reverse complement strand
CTCAGCCCCTGTGATGGACGAGTCCCCCTCTGAGTCCCCCGTCTCTGCCTCCTCCATGGAGGACCTGTAAGTGGGATTGTGGAGACCCTCAAAGTACTCCTTCCACCGCCGGACTATATCCCCAGTTGAGGTCAGCAGGAAACCATCCCAACTGTACACAGTACGAACAGAGCACTGCCTCCTCCTCCTGAGTCGTCTGACGGTTTGCCAGAATCTCTTCGAGGCCTTCCGAAAGCCATTCTCCATGGCCTCACCAAAATCCTCCCACACCCGAGTTTTTGCTTCAGCGACTGGTGAAGCTGCACTCCCTTTGGCCCGTAGATACCCGTCAGCTGCCTCAGGAGTGCCACAGGCTAACCATGCCTGTTTGGACTCCTTCTTCAGCTTGACAGCATCCCTAACCACTGGTGTCCACCACCGGGTTCTGGGATTACCGTCACGACAGGCACCCACAACCTTACGGCCACAGCTCCAGGCAGCCGTCTCAACAATGGAGGCCCGGAACATAGTCCATTCAGACTCAATGTCCCCAGCCTCCCTCAGAATGCAGTTGAACTTCTGCCGGAGGTGAGAGTTGAAGATCTCCTGGACAGGGGCCTCTGCCAAACGCTCCCAGCACACCCTCACTGTACGTTTGGGTGCACCAGGCCTGTCCGGCATCCTCCCCCGCCATCGGATCCAACTCACCACCAGGTGGTGATCAGTTGACAGCTAAGCACCTCTCTTCACCCGAGTGTCCAGAACATATGGTCGCAGGTCTGATGATACAACTATAAAGTCGATCATCGACCTACGACCTAGGGTGTCCTGGTGCCAGGTGCACTTATGGACACCCCTATGATTGAACAGGGTGTTCGTTATGAACAAACTGTGACAAACACAGAAGACCAATAACTGAACACCACTCGGGTTCAGATCAGGCAGGCCGAACTACAGAGTCCCCAGTGGGGGCATTCTGCAACACCCCATCCAAGGACTCCAGGAAGGCTGTGTACTCCAAACTGCCGTTTGGTGCATGAGCACAAACGACAGTCAGAGCCCGTCCCCCGACCCGAAGGCGCAGGGAAGCAACCCTCCCCTTCACTGGGGAAAACCCCAACATACAGGCACTGAGCCGGGGGCCTACGAGTAGACCCACACCTCCTCAACGCTTCTCACCATGGGCGACTCCAGCTTGGAATAAAGTCCAACCCCTCCCAAGGAGCTTGGTTCGAGAACCCGTGACATGTGTTGAGGTGAGCGCGACTATATTTAGCCGGTATCTCTCAACCTCACGCACCAGCTCGGGTTCTTTCCCCGCCAGAGAGGTGACATTTCATGTCCCCAAAGCCAGTTTTGGCAGCCGGGGATCGGTCCGGCAGGGCCTCCACCTTTGTCTTCCACCCGATCCACATTGCACCGGACCCCTATAATTCCTCCTGTGGGTGGTGGGCCCACTGGATGACGGACCCATGTGGCTCCTTCGGGCTGTGCCAGTCAGGCCAGAAGGCGCTCGCCGACGAGCCCCTCCCCCAGGCCTGGCTCCAGGGTGGAGCCCCGGTATCCTCGATCCCGGCGAGGTAATCTGGATCTTGTTTTTCTCCTTCATATGGGTACAATGAACCGCTCTTGGTCTATATATATATATATATATATATATATATACAGTGTGTGTGTGAGTGTGTTATTTCCTAGGCATTAAGACTATTTATTTGTTTGTTCAACTTGATAGTTAGAATTATCTGTCCACTTCAGTTCCAAATGAATTGGCAGCACAGATGTTTGCAAAAACAGACAATTACTCATATGTTGTATGATATGAAATCTATGCCTCTTTAAAGATGTTGTGTTGGTAAATATTTTTTAATAAATAAATTTTGTTTTAAAAATTATTTTTATTTTTATTCAAATATCTGTCTGCACGCATACTTATGGTTTGTGCCAAGATTTGGTGAAAACCATTTCTTAAAATACATGCAGTTTGATCTTGCAGCAGATAATTAGTATTTCTGTGCTTGTGAGTGTGTATGTGACCTACACCAGCCCTCTTTGAAAGACTAGCCTATTACATTTTATTTGGAACTAACACCTATCTCTCATCAAAGAGGGCGTGATCCACCATGAGTGAAACAGAGAGACAAAACAAGACAAACAGGGATGAGAGGACAGGCAGTAACACCAATGAGCTGTGTTGTGGTTTGTGTTCCATGCACCCCCAGCTAGCCCAAAGTCTAAAGAGTCCCAAGAACCGAATACAGAGCGTTGATGTTGGCCACAAACACTAGCTCAGCAGCCACTGGTAGCCCCAATCAACATTGAAGATCGGGTCATAGTAGATGCTGGTGTGTTGGGCGGGGATCATGCAGCAAAGCCGACACCAGTGCACAGGATCCCCTCCAGAGTCCAACAGAAACCAGATAGTCCGGTCAGGCCCCCCAGCCATGAGAATATCTGGGACGCAGAACCCACAGCACCATAGGGGCCTAGACATGACGTACGAGTCCAGGGCACAGGGAGTTCCCCGACCAGCGCCGCCAGAGGGCCCAGGCGCTCCACCGGGGACACAGGGCAGAGGGGGCCCCAAGGGACCATCCATTCATGCCCATCAGAGGGCCCATAGCCATTAAACCGCCCAGCTCCAAGACCCCACATCAATCCCAGCCATGCCTCTCCTACCGCCTCCACCAGGACGTCCCCAACCCTGCCCCACACCCACCCAGGACCAGGAGGCCAGGCAGCAGGCACATTGACGGCACCGCCAGATGCCGGCCGCAGCCCCCGACCAACCCCAGCAGGCCGCCCCCCCACATCCCCCAAGGGCCGGCCCCCCTAGGCACCAGGACACTCCCCGAGGGAGCAGAGGAGAGAGAGGAGGAGGAACAGGGTCCCACGAGGACCCGACCATAGTTCACCTAGTCTCCGTTACCCCAAACTGGGCCAGGCACCACAAGCCATGCCAACCCTAAACTAGTGATAAACCCCACCATCTGTGTAATTTCATCTGACCACGCTTACCAAGGTAAAAAAAAGTAACCTTTTGTAAACAGTTTGAAATTTCAACCACACTATAATAGAAATGAACACCACCACCATCAGAAAAGAGAGAGAGAGACAACAGTAAGGGTAAATATCATGGAAGTGTGACACCTATAGCCAATAAATCAAACTTAAATACAATGATATAAGTACATTATTACATTATTGGCTCCAGTTATTACATTTTTAAAGGATTTTTGAAAACCCAGCCAATAATGTAACAACCAACCAATACTGTAATAACTTATTACATTATGGGCAAGAAGTTATTACGTTATTGGTTCAGAAAGTTTATTACGTTATTGGCAAGTTACTACATTATTGGCTTTTATTACATTAAAAAATAAAAAATTATTACGTTATTGGCAATTTTTACGTTATCGGCCAATATTACATTATTGGCTTCAACAGGGTTCATTTTTTTGGGACAGATTTTCATTTTCAACATGCTCGGGAGTGGGGGTAGCCATCTTCCTTCGGGAGGAACGTAAACAGCGTGACGAATCAACCCATTCTACGTAAATCAATGTATTTACATAGTTGACGTAATTGATGACGTCGACACGTTGCAGCCCTAGTTTACATTGTCACATTCTCATTAGGGGCTGAGCCCCTCTAAAGGTCTAATGGTAGAATTGCCCCTGCTGGCATCTACTGTGAGTATGCAGATTGACCTACTGGAGATGATGGCTAAAAAACTTATTGAAAAATCTTTCCCATATTGTAGACTAAAGCTAAATTGATTCTCTGTTATGACACAACAGGCATCGATGTATGAATACGTTAAAAGATTTAAAACGGAGTCCCCAGAGTCACGACAGTTTCCAGAATGTGTGTATCAGCGTTAAAATGAGATGATGTCACTTCATTTCAGAGCTGCTAAAAGAAAGAAATAAAGACATGACGGGAGGTCGACCTGAAAACTTCATTCATCATTCATCAGCTCAGTCTTTGTCTCTTCTTAGACTCCTGGAAATCATAAAAACCGTTTCTATTGAGACAAGCCTATTAACTGACAACCCAGTGCGCCACTCTCTCTCTCTCTTGTTGAAAGTCAATCTAGCTCACCCAGCGGTCGATGGCTCTCTCTCTCTCTCTCTCTCTCTCTCTCTCTCTGTGTGTGTGTGTTTGTGTGTGAAATCAACTTGCCAAATCATTGGTCTCAAGTCTAAGTCGAGTCTCAAGTCATGAATGCCAAGTCAAAGCCAAGTCGAGTCTTTTGTCAGTCTTAGTCAAGCAAGTCTCAAGTCCTCAGATTTGCGACTTGAGTCTGATTCGAGTCAAGTCATGTGACTCGAGTCACCCACCTCTGGCAAGAAGTAACGCCATCTTTCAGGAAAGTCCATAAATCACCAAGACCTCAGTCAGAGGACATCAGAGGGTAAATCAGAAAATGTTTACTCCATGAAATATTATCCAGTTTCACCAAAATCAGTGAATAAAGTTGTGTTTTTGTAATAAGTAGTAGTAATCAGTGAGACCCGGCCACCAGAAACACTCCATTCTGGAATCAACTTTCTCACATAAAATCTTGATGCTCTGCCCCTAAAGCTGAAGATTGATTGATGGGTGGATGTCATGATATTATTGGTTGAAACTTGTTGGTTCAAGCAAACGCAAGAACACTTATTAAACATACAGAGTTTCTACCTGAAGAAAACATCAGATTGTAATGTCACCAGAAAAGTAATACCCCCTGCTACTGGAAAAACTCCATTTGTGCTGATGTGTATAGACCATAACCTCCATCCTATATAGGTGTATGTGAGCAAACAGACATGCAAATTGCCTAAATTCAAATGCAGCTAAAAATGTAACAGTAAGCTAATTGAAGATATACAGTTATGAGATGCACACGTACAGAACTCCTAAAAAGCATGTGAGAAATCTCACTGAATTCTGTCCAGCGTTTTTTGAGATGTGGATAGACTATACCCCATTTAGTACGGGACATATAGATGGATGGACGGACAGGGTAACCCTATATGCCCACTTTGGCAGGGCATAAGAATACAAGGAAATTGATTTGATATATTTTTTGCATATTGTTAAACAGGGGCATAATATGACAGTGGATGTGATCTAAAATAGCTAAAAACACGCTTTTCATTGCAGTTTCACTGACTAAAGTACTGATGTCCACATCTTAAAAAAAATATTTTCCAAATGTTTTGGAACCCTCACAGTATTCAAACAGAAAACAAGTTTAGCAATGTAGTAATGGTGTTAAAGCACAGCGAACACGACAGACATTAACTTACATGTCGGGAGAAATAATAGAAGCTGACCATCATAATAAAGATCATAATTGTCATTGTGAACTTGGAGGGAACCAGGTATGACCTACAAAGAAGATTGACATATTAAGAAATTACATACAATAGTGTGGAGGCATGCAGTCAGGTTTATTCATTTATTTCACTGTTAGCCATAATCTATCATTTGTTTATTGACATTTCTGGAAAACAATCTCACTCTGTTTTTCAGAATGACACAAGACTAAATAGAAACCAGTAAAATTCAACCACATATAAACACCGTTATCATTACAGTAACACTGAAACCAGATCCTTTGCATAAAACCAGCTATCATCCACTATCTCTACTCAAAATAAACATAAACAAGTATGAAATACTCAGTATCCCCCGCCATGGGTGCATTTCATTGAAGAAAGACAATTAGAAGTTATTTACGTTATCCCTGTTAATTGCGATTCTTGCCAAGTGCATATCTGAGAAAAAGGCAAATTTTCAAAATATACTGAGCAACAGTGGAAACGCATTATTTAAAAACCCTGTAATTTCTATTCACTATCCCAAATTTACTGAAACAAACAATCATGTGTTACACTGAATAGGTACACTTTTTTAAGTACCCACAACCAAAACATGTTAAATCATGAATAACCATCATTTAGTCATAACACAGAAATAACAATCATTGGTGCATTTGAGTGTAAACGATGATATGGGTGAGATTTTTTTCTGCATGATTGAAAAGACCTGGCAAAGGCGATAATTTACCGGGTCTATTTAATGTCCTACTGAAACAAATGACGATGCCACGATCCCCGAAAAACTTTACATGAACGGGCGGTTGGGATGCTATGGTCAGAACTCTGCAGACACATGCAGCATAGATGTTCCAGATGTTATGGCTGATTGCAAAGTGGACGGAGATCACATTTAATGAGAAGTCCGGATTTAACTTGTACACAGCTGGTGGTCGTTGGCTTTTGTACCATCGCCACGGAAACCGCTATCCCGTTTGGTGGTGAAGTCATGATGTGGGGGTCCACACGTCATTCCCAGAATACAGCAATCAGGCATCACCTTCATGCATGACAATCCCAGACCGTATGTGGCTCATGTCTGTCAGGAGTAGTCTACCTGGACCAGAACAATGTCGCTGTCCTTCCTTGACCAGCATATTCACCAGATCTCAACCCAATAGAGCATCTGTGGGATGTTCAAGATCACCGGGTGGGAAAGAGAGATCCTGCTCCAGCAACACATGAACAACTTGTCACAGCTCTGCACATCTTATCCATTCAGGAGGTGTAAAGTAGTGATAAATGCTGGAGGTAGACACGCACTGTAGTGACTATTGTTGTTCTCTGTCTCACTATCCACACTTTCTGACTTGTAAACACTGAGACAAAAATACCTAATCTGAACAAAAATGATTTTTCTGTATGGCTAAGGAATGAATAAAGGATGTGCGAACCATAATTTACCTTTGATATTTAATATGAACAGGATGGCATGATATTTAAAAAATATGCGTTTCTACTGTTGGTCAGTATATATATATATATATATATATATATATATATATGTACATATATATATATATATATATGTATATATATGTACATATATATATATATATATGTATATATATGTACATATATATATATATATATATATATATATATATATGTGTGTGTAGATATATGTAGATATATATATATATATATATATATATATATGTATATATATGTACATATATATATATACACAGTACCAGTCAATAGTTTGGACACAGTTACCCATCCACTTGAATGGGAAACTGTGTCCAAATTTTTGACTGGTAGTGTATATATATACACACACACACACACACACACACACACATATATATATAAACAAAAAAGCTTAAAATTCCCAAAATATGAAAAGGCACCTTTCCACTACATGGGAGAAATGTAGATAAAGTTTAATTAAAAAAATACTGAGCAGTTTTTGAGTTATGCCCCAGAATCCCTCATCTGAGTGAAAATCCCACTCACAAAATTAACCTAAGTTCTACTTGTAACCATGGAAACCAAAAACATACAAACAGAAACAAAAGTTTTTCAATAGCAAAAGGCACAACTTCACTACTGGCAGTCGTATGTATAGAGTTTTGTGAATTGTAATGGCGTGCTTTACACAGATGACAAAGTTTTCTTTTTGGCTCACCTGTAGTCCTGGAATCGGGTCGAGTCGTAGCGGTCAAAGATGTCCCTCCAGCTGTAGATGTTAACAATGCCTGTGGCCACTGTGATGAGCAGCATCAGGGTGAGCTTGACCATGTGACTGACCTGAACCAGCATGGTGGTGGCCATCAGTGCCAGCACAGCAATGTAGCTGTAATATTTGGGGTTGTCCAGGCAACCGTCAGGACCAGACAAGGAGGAGGTGGAGGGAGCCACCATGGGGGTGCCTGAGTCTGGGGCTTGAGGCAAACAACTCAACTAGACAAAAGAGAAAGAGAGTCTTGAGCCCAGAACTATTATTACTATTATTTCTAAAACAATCCATTCTCAGCTGTCTTCAGCAGCAGTCCAATGTTCTGGCTGTGGTTTTTCTGTGGAGTACAGGTAAGCCGACAGCTCAGTGAAAACTGGGTGAACTTTGTGTCATTCTACAACCCCATTTCCAAAAAAGTTGGGACGCTGTGTAAAATGTAAATAAAAACAGTATACAATGATTTGCAAATCACTGAAACCCCATATGTAACTGAAAATAGCACAAAGACAAGATTTCAAATTTTGAAACAGAAAAATGTAATTGTTTTTGAAAATGACATCCTCATTTAGAATTTGATGCCAGCAACACGTTTCCATAAAGTTGGACAGGGTCATGTTTACCACTGTGTTGAATCACCTCTTCTTTTAACAACACTCTGTCAGTGTTTGGGAACTGAGGAGACCAGTTGACGTCATTTTAAAGTGCAATGTTTTCCATTCTTGTCTGATGTAGGATTTCAGCTGCTCAAGAGTTCGGGGTCTCCTTTGTCCTATTTTACGTTTCATAATGCTCCAAACATTTTCAATGGGTGCAAGTCTGGACTGCAGGCAGGTCCGTTTAGCACAGACTCTTTTTCTACGGAGCCCCACTGTTGTAATACCTGCAGAATGTGGTTTAACATTGTCTTGCTGAAATAAACAAGGCCTTCCCTGAAAAAAACGTTGTCTACTTGGTCCAGCATTAATGGTGCCTTCACAAATGTGCAGGTTAAGGTTAAAATGTGTTGCTGGTATTGAATTCAAAATGTACATATAATTTTTTTTTAAAACAATGAAATTCCTCATTTTCTACATTTGATATGTTGCCTTTGTGCTATTGCCAATTAAATATGGGGTTTCATTGTTTTGTAAATCATCACACTCTGTTTCTAGTGACATTTAATTTAGTGTCCCAACTTTTTTTTAAATGGGGTTATAATATTCCACACAAAATATAAATACAAATCCCCACATTGCTTTGGCCTTTTGTAGTGATGAGCAACAGAGAAAAACTCACCATATCCATGATGTCAGCCATGGTGAGGATGAAGATGGCTGCCATGGCCCAGGTGTTCCGAGCCCAGCGAGTGTGGTCAATCCAGGTGGAAAAAGACACAAGCTTCTTGGGAAAGATCTGACAAAATTAAGACTCCAATTAGGAATGTAACAGCATTATTACAATCTAATGCTGTAGCTGAATATAGTATATTAACCAATTCATTTCACCCATAAGCTATATCCCAGTTCCATACAGTATATGGATGGGATTTGATACCATTTCATTAACCATTTATCAAATCCCAATCCTTTGAAATGTCCTTTGGCTCGGTAAGAAGTTAGAAACCCTGCATTTTTAGTGGAAGCCTTATTGATGTTTAAGCCTGTTCTTAGAACCTGAAAATGACAAGCAGCATTATAAATGACATGTAAATTAAAAAATCTATCCGACACTTAAAGTGACAGCTGTAGCCAACTGTAGTTCACATGCTTTCCTCCATAGGTTCCTGATTCATAACTGTTCTACGATTAACTGGGGGATTCTTAAGTTGACATTATGTATCCCAAGAAGACTCAGCACTCTTGTTTGTATGTTGGTTACAGAGACCAACACCAGCTACAGGGAGCACATCAACCAGCAAACAGACAAATGAAGGCAGTCAGTAAACCTTAGGAAGTGAGGCTCCACAGTAACCATGTGGCAAGGACACACTCGGCATGCTTTGGGACAAGCATCCCATTATCATTTTGAAGAACATCTAGCTAGTGCATGCATGCTTTGGCTGAAATTGTTAATTAGGTCAAGTAGACTCTAAGGGCTCAAGCTGCATGGTTATGGAGGCTGCTTGTATCTGTGCATGCCTGAAATGATTTTGCTCAAGAAATAATTTGGACAAGTTAAACATTGATGTGGAAAACCTGCGCTTCATATAAATCTTCACTTTGATGAATAAAAGAATAAACTCTAGAGGTCTTGTGTACAAATGTTTGCTTATGTTATTCTTAAAGTTGTAAAATTAAAATCCTTTGTGGAATACATGCAGACAAGTCTTTTCCCACCCACCTGGGTTCTGACAGCTTTGGTTTGTTTGTCTATCTGTCTGTTACCGGTATTACCCAAACAGGTAAGAATGAATTTTGATTAAATGTTCTGTAGAGTTAGGATCTGGCCCAAGGAAAACCCATCAGATTCTGGTGGTGATCTGGATCATCATCTGGATCCAGAATGTTTTTAAAGGATTCTTTATCATTGTGGGACAATTACCAGATTTTATCTTCTAACTTCCATGATAATGTCTACAATGATTGGACAAAAATGACACGATGACATCACCATAAGATCTAGCACACATCAGAGTCTGATCTGGATCCAAGTCACATTCTGGATCTGGTGATCAAAAATGTTTACATTTCTAGGGCTCACAGAAAATTCACTACTGTTAAATAACAGATAATAATGACCCAGACTGATGTGAGATCAGATTGTAGCTGAAACTGATTCAGTTGGGGGTCAAACTTATCTTCAGTTCCTGATCTAGATCCTGAAGAAAACCACTATTAATGAAATCTAGTTTTTCTAGAATATCAAACTAATAATGATACCAATGTGATCCAGATTCTAGGGGCAGGTCTTCATGGTCCAGGATCACATGATGAGGGTCAGCCTATCAGGGGACTGGTGGTTTTAGGTATGATGACATAATGGGGAAACTGAGGTGTTTTTGTGGAGGTTTGCACTCTCTGAGTGACGTCTAGCTGGGACTCGGTAACTGCCCCCAAAAAACCCATATAAGGCAGCAGATTACATGCTGTGTGCAAACCACAAGCCAACTAGCAATTTACATTAGGACAAGTAATGTTAAGAAGCAAAGGCGAAAAGAAAACAAAAGAAAGCTTTTCTTTAGAGGGAAAGAAATGATGCTGAATGAAGTTTCTTAAGGATAAAAACATATTTTCATCAAGTGTGTGCAGTGAGGTCACTGGTCCAGACAAAACTTGGAAGGAGATCACTGTCGTATGTTAACTGTTATTGTGTGGACTTAATTCTAAATGATCCTGCCCAAAGTGATGTGTTTCTGGACGTTTATGTAGTGGGGAAACATATTTCTAACTGTGGGAAGCCTGTTTTTCTCCCTTGCCCTCGCTCGCCTTAAATCCTCCTTCCCCCACTTTTTCTTTCTTCCGCTGACAATCATAACAAGCCGATGGCTTTCACCTGTGGACCTGCTCGGCTCCAGGAGCGATTGGCTGGGAGGCTCTGACCAAGGTGTTTTACTTTGCGGTGATGGCTGGGGCAGGGTGCGGATTGAGAGACGAGTTGATTTTCCACTTTGAAGTACCGGCTCTATTCTACTCGACTTTTCCATTAGGTAAATGTGTATCCTGCATAGCACAAATCAATGGCCGCTACACTCAAACAACCAAGCTACTTTAGCGACCGTAACTTTTTATTTATTGAGGAGGTTCCTCTCTTAAATAGCTGATGAGAGGATCACGAGAGGTGTGTGTCAAGTTGAAGACTACGCCACGGCAGTTTTGCGCAGTGTTCATCTACCTTGAAGAGGTACTGTCCCGTAATGGGAAACAACCTGCAGGAAAGTACCAGATACAAAGGCGAGTTGAGTAGAGCTGGTACTACGCAGTGGAAATGTGGCTTTACACTACACCAGAGGGCTACACCAAAATGAAATACAGCCATTACTAATATTATCAGTTCCATGTGACTGGACTGGTACAGTAAGGATGATCACATTCATACATGAGTCTCTATTGGACTGGACTGTGTTGTGTTCATGGGTATGGTACTACAGGCAGATTGCATTGTCATATTTGAAGTGATAAGTGATACCGAGGTACTGAAGGGCCCTGAGCATTAATTACAACATTTTCTTAGTCCATGTGAGCGTCTGGCTATGCGTGTGTTGCCGATTGACCTGATCTGAGTGCAGCCTGTGACAACTGCAATCAATACTGGCCTGCCTGCTGCTTATCAATACATCTGACTTTCCATGATGAGGCAGAATCAAAAGTACTGTTCCATGCCAAACACAAAAACACACAAATGACCAAGTTCACAACCATACAACTAACTATCCTATTGAGCACACCGCACTGACTTCTATTCATGGTGGTAGAGCGAGAGAGAGAGGCAGTGCCCATGTGGTCAAGAGAGATAGTGCTGCGTATGAACAGAAGTGTGCGTGTGATATAGAAACTTTCTAACTTTTTTTGGGCTACACCTTTTGGGCCCTGTGACAGGTGGAACGAGCACTGCAGCATTTAAAATAAAAAATAAAATACGGCACATGCAAGATGTAAAATCCCACCATAAAGTGACAAAATAATCTACAGAAAACAATTTTAGCACTTTTACATCACTTGCTTTTCAACCCAAAGGGAACATGTTTTGTGACACATGTCTGCTTTGCAATGGTTCAGACCACTGAGCAGGATACTTAATTTGTCCCAGATCCTGCATAAAAAGGATCTGGGACCACAACCTATTTAGTTAGTTCATGCACCTCTTTTGTCACTATTAAAATCTGTAAATACATTTCATGTAATTTTTTGTTGGGTTGGGAACCAAACCAAAAAAACTTTAGAGCAAATCTTTAGAGTCACAAACTTTGGAGGACATCATAAAACACCTGAAATCCTCCTCCTCCTGCCTTGATATTCTTCTAATATTCATGGCCTCAGATATTCTACAGATCATCAACACATCTCTCCTGCCAGGTGTGTTCCCACAGGCCCTGAAAACTGCCGTCATCAAGTCACTCCTAAAAAAGAACAATCTAGACACATTGCTAATGAACAATTATAGGCCTATATCAAATCTACCATTTTTAAGTAAAATCATTGAAAAAGCAGTTTATCAACAGCTGTACAACTTCTTGGACTTTAAAGAACAGTTTTGATGCCTTCCAGTCAGGATGTCAACCAGACTACAGCACTGAAAAAGGTCTTGTTACGGTCTTTAATGACATTCGCCTAAACACAAACAATGGCAGAATCTCAGTCTTAGTAAGATCTCAGGGCTGCATTTGACTCAGTTGACCACAACATATTACTAGACAGGCTGGAAAACTGGGTGGGACTTTCTGGAATGACACTAAGGTGGTTACCTTACTTAAAGGACAGGGACTACTTTGTGTATACAGATAACTACACATCTGTGTGGACAAAAATGACGTGTGGTGTTCCCCAAGGCTCAATTCTGGGGCCTCTTCTATTCAATATCTATATGTTATATGATTATACAAAACAATAAAATATGTTACCATAGTTATGCAGATGACACACAAATCTATAATCCCATACGAGATCTGAGTATGTGCATTGAACGTATCAACCATTGTATGTGGCAAAATTTCCTTCAGTTAAAGAAAGATGAAACTGAAGTAATTGTTTTTGGTGATAAGGAAGAACGATCGAAAGTTACCACTCAGTTCCAATTGATAAATTTAAAGATGACAAACCAGGCCAGAAATCTGGGTGTAGTCATGGACTCAGACCTGAATCTGAACAGCCACATTAAGGCCATCACAAACTTGGCCTACTATCACCTTAGGAACATCCATCCATTTTCATCCGCTTATCTGGGTCCGGGTCGCGGGGGCAGCAGTCTCAGCAGAGAAGCCCAAACATCCCTCTCCCCAGCCACCTCCTCCAGCTCTTCTGGAGGTACACCGAGGCGTTCCCAAGCCAGCCGAGAGATATAATCCCTCCAGCGTGTCCTGGGTCTACCCAAAGCTCATGCCCATAGGTGAGGGTAGGAACGTAGATTGACCGGTAAATCGAGAGCTTTGCCTTGTAGCTTAGCTCCCTTTTCACCACTACAGACCGATACAGAGTCCGCATCACTGTAGACGCTGCCCTGATCCGTCTATCAATCTCCCGTTCCATTCTTCCTTCACTCGTGAACAAGGCCCCGAGATACTTGAACTCCTCCACTTGGGGCAGCAACTCATCCCTGACCTGGAGTGAGCAATCCACCCTTTTCCGACTGAGAACCATGGCCTCAGACTCGGAGGTGCTGATTCTCATCCCGGCCATTTCACACTCAGCTGCAAACTGTCCCAATGACAGCTGGAGGTCATGGCATGATGGAGCAAACAGGACCACATCATCTGCAAAAAGCAGAGAAGTGATCCTTCTCTGCTTTTTGCAGAGAAGGATCACTCTCTGCAGAGTGACCTGGTGTCACCTGGTGCAGCCAGGTGACACCAGGTCACTGCCCCCGCGACCCGGACCCAGATAAGCGGATGAAAATGGATGGATGTTCCTAAGGTGATAGTAGGTCCTAGAAATTCTGTCCATAAAGATTATGAACAGAATCGGTGACAAAGGGCAGCCCTGACAGAGTCCAGCTCTCACCGGAACAATTCTGACTTATTGCTGGCAATGCGAACCATACTCTCGCTCTGGTCATACAGGGACTGAATGGCCCATAACAACAGGCCCGATACCCCATATTCCCGGAGCACCCCCCACAGAGCACAACGAGGGACACGGTCGTATGCCTTTCCAAGTCCAAAAAGCACATATAGACTGGTTGGCAAACTCCCATGCGTCCTCAAGAACTCTAGCGAGAGTGAAGAGCTGATCCAGCGTTCCACGACCAGGACGAAAACCACATTGTTCCTCCTGAATCTGAGATTCGACTAACGGAAGGACTCTCCTCTCCAATACCTTGGCATAGACCTTCCCAGGGAGACTGAGAAGTGTGATCCCCGATAGTTGGAACACACCCTCCGGTCCCCCTTCTTAAAAAGGGGAACCACCACTCCAGTCTGCCAATCCCGAGGCACTGTCCCTGACTTCCACGCGATGTTGCAGAGGTGTGTCAACCAAGACCGTCCTACAACATCCAGAGCCTTAAGGTACTCAGGGCGAATCTCATCCACCCCTGGGGCCTTGCCAGAGAGGAGTTTATTAACTACCTCAGTGACCTCAGCCCCTGTGATATTCAAGTCCCCCTCTGAGTCCCCCGTCTCTGCCTCCCTCAAAGTACTCCTTCCACCACCCGACTATATCCCCAGTTGAGGTCAGCAGCAAACCATCCCCACTGTACACAGTGCGAACAGAGCACTGCTTCCCCCTCCTAAGTCGTCTGATGGTTTGCCAGAATCTCTTTGAGGCCGTCCGAAAGTCATGCTCCATGGCCTCACCAAACTCCTCCCACACCCGAGAATACCTGTCAGCTGCCTCAGGAGTGCCAAAGGCTAACCATGCCCGGTGGGACTCCTCCTTCAGCTTGACCGCATCCCTAACCACCGGTGTCCACCACCGGGTTCTGGGATTACCGCTACGACAGTTACCGATAACATTATGGCCACAGCTCCAGGCAGCCGCCTCAACAATGGAGGCCCGGAACATAGTCCATTCAGACTCAATGTCCCCAGCCTCCCTCAGAATGCAGTTGAACTTCTGCCGGAGGTGAGAATTGAAGATCTCCCGGACAGGGGCCTCTGCCAAATGCTCCCAGCACACCCTCACTGTACATTTGGGTGCACCAGGTCTGTCCGGCATCCTCCCCTGCCATCGGATCCAACTCACCACCAGGTGGTGATCAGTTGACAGCTAAGCACCTCTCTTCACCCGAGTGTCCAGAACATATGGTCGCAGGTCTGATGATACAACTATAAAGTCGATCATCGACCTACGACCTAGGGTGTCCTGGTGTCAAGTGCACTTATGGACACCCTTATGTTTGAACATGGTCTTCGTTATGGACAAACTGTGACTAGCACAGAAGTCCAATAACTGAACACCACTCGGGTTCAGATCAGGCAGGCCATTCCTCCCAATCACACCCTTCCAGGTCACACTGTCATTGCCCACGTGAGCGTTGAAGTCCCCCAGGAGAACTACAGGTTCCCCAGTAGGGGCAATCTGCAACACCCCATCCAAGGACTCCAGGAAGGCTCGGTACTCCGAACTGCCGTTTGGTGCATAAGCACAAACGACAGTCAGGGCCCGTCCCCCGACCCGAAGGCGCATGGAAGCAGCCCTCCCCTTCACTGGGGAAAACCCCAACATACAGGCACCGAGCCGGGGGCCTACCAGTAGACCCACACCTGCTCGATGCCTCTCACTATGGGCAACTCCAGCTTGGAATAAAGTCCAACCCCTCTCATGGAGCTTGGTTCCAGAGCCCGTGCCATGTGTTGAGGTGAGCCCAACTATATCTAGTCGGTATCTCTCAACCTCACGCACGAGCTCGGGTTCTTTCCCCACCAGAGGGGTGACATTCCATGTCCCCAAAGCCAGTTTTGGCAGCTGGGATTGGTCCAGCAGGGCCTCTGCCTTTGTCTGCCACCCGATCCACATTGCACTTGACCCCTATGATTCCTCCTGCGGGTGATGGGCCCACTGGAGGACGGACCCATGTGGCTCCTTCGGACTGTGCCCGGTCGGGCCCCATTGGTGAAGGCCCGACCACCAGGCGCTCGCCGACAACCCCCTCCCCCAGGCCTGGCTCCAGGGTGGGGCCCCGGTATCCTTAATCCGGGCGAGGTAATCTGGGTCCTGTTTTTCTCTTTCATAAGGGTACAATGAACATTTCGAGGATTAAAGGACTGATATCTCAGCAGGATTTGGGGAAAACTTGTCCATGCATTTTTCTTCAGTCAGCTTGACTGTAATGGTGTGTTTACGGGTCTCCCTAAAAACTCAATCCGACAGCTGCAGCTGATTCAGAACGCTGCTGGTCGAGTCCTCTCCAAAACCAGGAGGGTGGATCATATCAGTCCAGTTCTTAGATCTTAGATCACACTGGCTTCCTGTCTCTCAAAGAATCAATTTCAAAATTCTGCTGTTAGTTTATAAAGCATTGAATGGTTTAGGGCCAAAATACATTTCTGATTTGTTGTGCTGTTATGATCCATCCCGATCCCTCAGGTCTCAATATTAATACATTTAGAATAAATAGGTGAACAACGCTCTGTACAGAAGCATGGTATGGGACTTATCGAAGTCACATTGCTGCACCCAGCAGCACCTGGTCCAAAACAGCCAATCCATGAGTTAACGCAGTCACCAATTTGCGACCCTTGGGCCCAATCCAAACTGCGAGAGGCTTCTATCTGGACTGCAAAGTCTTTTTGAAAAAACGGGGAAAAATATAGACAATTTTTAACTTCTGCCATCAAAATAGATTTTGAACAAAAACAACACAACCAGCTCAGTAGAGCTACAGGGTCCTACCTGGGTCCTCCTGCTGCTAGGCATCTAACACAGACTGCTAAATATGTATGTACGTTATGACACAGAGACATACAACATGCATGACAGATAGGATTATCAACAATGTGAAAAGTTGACAGTGAAAAGCAAGTCTTCTGGGATGACTGGACAGAAACCTACAGATTTCCTCTTCCTGTAACGAGCTCTATAAGGATGGTTTGTCTAATTTACATTGAGTCAGTTGCAGTTGTGGAATAATGTATTGAACTCCGTAATGAAAATGAAAACTGACACTTTGAAGAAACTTAACTGCAGAAGTCTGAGGGAAGGACATGTAAAATAAATAAGCTCAAAGCCCATCTACACCTCTGTGATGGTTTGACCTCTTCAGCCTTGGAGAGCAGCTCCTTCTTTTCATACAGAATCTCTTTCTGGTCAGAAATGTCTCCACATTTTAACTGGAGACTAAACAGATCAGTAAGAGGGGCAGATGCTGGATCTCTGCTGATGAGACTCACTGATCTGAATCAGATGTTTCACTGAGAGAACAGTGTGGAGTTTTCCTGTTGAACTTTGAAAGGGGGGATGATATATGTGAAAGAACAGCAGCCGAAAAGAGGATTTTATGTTTTTATAGACTGTAATGAATTTATTTACAGGGCAAAGAGTTGACTTTACTTTTTTATACATCATATCTTTATGCAATATTGGCATTGTATTTTTGCATGTTTTAGTTTATTTCTTATTTTGAAAGGCTGAAGTCAATTGTTGTCCCACTGAACTTAAGAGGAGACAATGCATGTGATTTGGGATATGTGATCTCTTTTTGTTTGTGCTTCCATCTTTAAGCGATCGTTAAAGGTTTACTCCCACAGTATTTTCCTGCTCAAGGTGTGTGAAGAATTTTTAAAGTAACCATGATATTTTTATTCAGTAGGACGAATGCTATTCTACAGCCCAGCACAGTGGAATACAGAGAACAATTCCAATTTTAAGCTAGTGAAGGGTGAAAAATATGAAGTAAACAAAGGGCCATTTTGAAATTCAGTGACATCACGCGCGACTTAGTCATCCCCAAGGGCTTTCCCAGATTTCCAGGCCACACAAGGCCCCAAGCGCATGCACCGAAGTTTCAAATCTGCGAGAAAGTGGAGAAGAGAAAGCGAAGACGACCTAAAATAACAGATGGTGTGAGGAAAAGGCGTCGAGTATCTGAACAAAAGAAACAGAGAGTAAAACTGGTAAATACTGGAGAGCAGAAGGATTGATGGGAGCTACTGAAATCTAAATCTGGACACATGGCTGGCTTGTACATAAGAGACAGGAAGCTGCAGGGAAACGGCTGCCAGGTAGGAAATCCAAAACAAATCTACCCACAGAATTCCCTTTCATTAGGCATGTTTTTGTTTGAATTATGAATTGAAACTTGACCAAATAATAAAATGATATTTATTAATTGATATGCTGCATTTTGGGTGGAATGCATTTTGTATGCCTAGGCTGTTAGTTGAGTGGGAGTATACCTTTAAGCTCAGTTCAGCTGAAAAGAAAAATGTATGTTTTTATAGACTGAAATGAATTTATTTACAATGTAAATGTAGAGATAAAGGGCATATTACACTTTGTTTTCCATATTTGTCCTGTAAAGGCTCCGTAGTTTTGCCTTTTTGAGTTTATTAATAATTTAATATCTTTACCAAAGTAGCCTGAAAAACAGAAGTTTTCAAAAACAGACAAATGTTGGTAAATATTAGTTATGCCAAAGACAAAACTGTTGACATTTTATACTTTATTGAATAAAAATGTGAACTAAACTGATTTGTTCAGTCTAAAGCATGAGCCTGTAGGTATCTAACTGTTTAGACCTCAGCAGGAGGACGGTGGACTTTCTGGACCTCATGTCATTTTAACTGAAGACCCCTGGGTTAAAGCATGATTCCTCTGGAGAACAAGCTGCAGATAAAAATCCTCACGCTCCATCATCTGAAGGGTGAGAGGATTTTAGACAGAGACCAAACTATGTGGTTCTCTGTCAGCTCTGCAAACTAGACATGTCTCATCACCTAAATACAACTGATCTGAGAACAGCTGAAGTGAAAACACCAGAGCGCTTTGTGAAGTCGGCAGGAAGACCTCAGCACCATAAGTCCCGTTGACTGTTTTAACACGAAGAACATGTTTCTGATGGTAGTCATCACTTATTAATGGAGACTATAAAATGTTGATGTCAGCTTTTACACCAACATGACGTGTCGACTCCACTGGCAGGTGTATTGTTGGAGGCCAACGGAATTTGTTTCTATGAGTGTTTCTCAGGAAAGCTGCAACCAGCAATACCATAGACCAACCAAATGGTCCATTCCAAAAGGGCATGTTTAGTACCTGCATTGCACTAGTACCCATGAAACTGATTTGACTTGAATATACTAAATGAAGAAGATCAGAGATACAAAGCATCCCATCAGTCACTCTGACAAAACGCTCAATACAGAGTGACTTTTAAAAAAACAGAGATCCACAGATATAAAGATTGGAAAGAGCAAGGGTTAAAAGATAATTAGAATAGTTCTAATTACAAAAAGCATGAAATACTAAGCATCCTCCACTACGGGTGCATTTCATTAAGGAAAGACAGTTGAAATAAGTTATTCAAGTTGACCCTGTTTATTGCAATTCTTGTTGCATTGCATATCTGAGAAAAAATTCCATTTCAAAATTTTAAAAAATGAAATAAAATTCTTAAAATTCCCAAAATATGAAAAGGCACCTCTCCAGCACATGGGAGATGTGTACATAGTCTGGTGAAAAAATATTGAACAGTGATTGAGTTATGCTCCAGAAACTCTCATCAGAGACAAATCCCACTCACAGAATCAGCCTAGATTCTATGGATTCAAATGGAAAGAGAGACCGATAGATGGATGGACAGATGGACGGACAGATGGACAGACAGATGGACAGACAGATGGATAGATGGATGGAGAGATGGACGGACAGACAGATGGAATGATAGATGGATGGACAGACAGATGAATAGCTGGATGGACTGACAGACGGATAGATTGATGGACGGACAGACGAATGGAAAGAGAGACTGATAGATGGATGGACAGATGGACAGACACATGGATAGATGGATGGACAGATGGACGGACAGACGAATGGAAAGAGAGACTGATAGATGGATGGACAGACAGATGAATAGCTGGATGGACGGACAGACGAATGAAAGAGAGACCGATAGATGGATGGACAGATGGACGGACGGATGGACAGACAGATGGATAGATGGATGGACAGATGAACAGATGAATGGACAGAATAGAATAGAATAGAACTTTATTATCATTGTTGTAGAACAATGAAAGGCAGCATTTGACAGCTTGTCGTTAAAAGCTGTCAAATGTGGGTCCCGGTTGATGGAATACCATTCAGTCAGATGCTGAACCTTCTCCCTGTAGGATGACTCGTTGTTGTCTGTAATCAGTCCTACTATGGTGGTATCATCAGCAAATTTGAAGATGGTGTTGGTGGGATGAATTGGGGAGTGTCATGGGTGAAGAGAGAGTAGAGGAGGGGGCTGAGGACACACCCCTGTGGCGTGCCACTGTACAGGATGAGTGTGGATGAGATGTGGTCCCCCATCCTGACGTTCTGGGGTCTGTTCATCAGGAAGTTCAGAATCCATGCACATAGTGAACAGTCCAGGCCACAAACAGTAAACTCACATAGGAGTTCTGTTGTTCCAGATGTGAGCGCTGTGTTTAGAGCTGTTATGATAGCATCCTCTGTCGATCTGGTGCCAAATTGGTGTTGGTCGAGGTCGGCAGGGATGGCAGCTTTAGTATGGGAGAGGATGAGTCTCTCAAAGCATTTGGTGATGATGGGGGTAAGAGCAACTGGGCGGTAGTCATTCAGGCAGTTCACTGTGCTTTTCTTAGGTACTGGGACAATGGTGGCTGACTTAAGGCAGGTGGGGACTGCAGTCTGTTGAAGCGAGAGGTTGAAGATGGTGGTGAATACCTCTGCTAACTGGTCTGCACATACCTTAAGTACCCGTCCAGTGACTCCATCTGGACCAGCTGCTTTCCTCACGTCAACTCTATGCAGGGTGGATCTGACCTGATGTTGGTGCAGCTGAATGGGGTCGTCCATCCCTAGTGGTGCAGGATAGGTGTTGACCTCTCTGTTGCGTTGGTCGAAGCGGTAGTCTGCTGTCTGTGGGGTCTGTGGTAGTGCTACTGTCCTTGTAGCTAGTGATTCCCTGCCACATGCACCTGGAGTTATTATTGTTAAAGTGTTCCTCAATGCACTGTTTGTATCTGCGCTTGGCCTTTCTGATGCCCCGCTCCAGGTTTCTTCGTGCGTCTTTGTAGGCCTGCAAGTCCCCTGACTTGAAGGCGGAGTCGCGTGCTCTAAGCAAGGACCGTACGTTGCTGTTGAGACACGGTTTCTGGTTGGGGAACACTTTAACAGTCTTTGTTACAGTCACACTCTCAGCACAGAAGTTTATGTAGGAGAGACCAGCTGATGTGTGGCCCTCCAGGTCTGTTCCCTCAGTGAATATCCCCCACTCTGACGCTGAAACAGTCCTGCAGAGCTGAGGTGGCTTCATCAGTCCATATCTGTACTGTTTTTTATGGCTGGTCTCTGTCTACAGATAAGTGGTTTATATGCCTAGGTCAGGGACAGAGACAGATGGTCTGAGAGTCCTAGATGTGGCAGAGGGGTGGCTTTATAGGCATCTGGGATGTTGGTGTAGGCCTGATCTAGGGTGTTTTTTTTTATCTTGTTGGAAAGTTCACATTCTTGTAGAATCTGGGTTGGCATGATTAAAGTAACGACAACTGTTGGTTGATGGAGCGCTGTAGCTTCTCCATGGCTTACCTAGCGTTAGCTTGTGGCGACACATAAACAGCTGTAATAATCGCCGATGTGAGCTCTCTACACTACAACATCAGATACTCTATGTCCGGGGAGCAGTGAGAGTCTTTAACTGTGGCATTGGAACACCAGCGGTTATTCATATAAACACAGAGTCCTCCTCCTCATCTCTTACCGGAGTGGATGGTCCTGTCCGCTCTGTAGACGGATCAGCCCGCTAGCTCCATAGCAGCGTCTGGGGTGGTCGAGTGCAGACCAACCGGGGTGGACAGACAAATGGATGGATGGACGGACAGATGGATGGACAGACAGACAGACGGATGGATAGACAGATGAACAGGTGGATGGATGGATAGACAGATGGATGGATGGATAGACAGATGGATGGATGGATGGATGGACAGATGGACAGGCGGATGGATGGATGGATGGACAGACAGATGGATGGACAGACAAATGGATGTATGAACAGATGGATGGAAAGACAGATGGATGGATGGACGCCCAGGCGGATGGAAAGGTGGATGGATGGACAGACAGACGGATGGATGGACGGACAGGCAGATGGACAGACAGAAGGATGGAGCCCACTCTGACAGCGTAATAAAATGTTGTTTAGAAAAGATTGACATGAAGAAGAAACCTGAAGATTTCCATTGAATAATACATCAACAAAACAAAATATTCAAGTTCAAATGTTTCAATCCAAATGTTTCTTGTTTTAGTTCAGATGGTTTTCAAAACAAATTTTATTTTCAATGTCACTTTTCTAACTCCACAGGATTTGAACTTTGTCTAGCTGAAGATAGGCCAGAGCTGGGCCAGTTGCTAATATGCTGACCTCACCCTAACTCCGCATCTCTACACAGACATACTGTACATACACTCTTGGAATACAACACATACAGTAGTTCCCAAAACATTTAATTATTTAAATATAACCCAAGATACATTTGTGTGTACTGTTTATTTTAAGGACACAAGAGTGGGGTGGCTGTGGCTCAGGAGGTAGAGCAGTTGCTCACGGAACGAAAAGGTCGATGGTTTGATCCCCAGCCCCTACAAGTCTACAAGTCGAAGTATCCTTGAGCAAGGTACTGAACCCCAATTTGCTCCCCGGGTGCCGCAATGTAGTGGCAGCCCACTGCTCCTCAGTGATGGGTCAAATGCAGAGAAAGAATTTCCCCCTGTGGGATTAATAAAGTATCTCCAAAAAAAAAAAAAAAGAGCTAAAAACTGTCAGCTTACTAGTGTTTTTATGTGTTTGGGCATCAGAGAACTCAGTCTCTCTGGTAACAGAAGACAAGACATTTCCTGACCTCTGGGAGGAAACCCAGCAACAGCTAAATCGACCATACTCAGCTGATTTTGGGCTTTGGTCATATTGACCTGATACAGTTGTTAGCAGTCACTGTACCTGGTCCTGATGTGGTAGTAATACACTGTTGTGCAAATATCACAAAATATTTAAATGCAAAGGCGTTGTGTGTTGTAACTCACTCTAGGGAAGATGGCAGCCAGAGAACAGATTGTCAGGATGAGCAGCAAGACTTCTCCCACAGCAAAGGTGATGTAGTTTGCAATCAGCCTGCTCCACAATACAAGAACACAGAGAAAAACATTGAGAGAAATATGCAGCACTGGTGGAAGTCAAGAATTGCTAAGTCATTAATAGCTACATGAAGATAGGGCAGAAGACAATACTGTAGTTGGCCTGCATAAACTGTGCTAATTGCAGAAGTGATGGATGAAAATGTCTGAGATCCAAAGAGTGGAGGACGCCTCATACTATGTGTTAAATAATGACATGAATATGTCTATGTTTTCATTTGCTTTTCAGGAAGGTGTCTCAAACTGACACAAACAGGCCACTCGGTGAATAAAGCTGTGAGGAGACAGGCCTAATGCACTGGCCTCATGAACTGACCAGGGGTCTATGAGTGCCTCCGTGGCTGCAGTGAAGAGTAGGACCACACAGGAGCAGCAGAAGGCAGCTCCGCTCTGTTTCTCCTTCTCCACAGAGTAACGTGTCTCCAGGTCTGGATCCACAAACCTCAGAGAGAGTCTGTTGGTGTGTTTCCCCTTCAGACTGATGACACAAGAGAATATCAGGACTTAGATCAAATGTTAAATATTGACATTACACTGGGCTAAACTGTGAACAGGCTTGTCTCAGCTCGACTCAGGAATGCTACTGGTGTCGCCTGTGAATCAGATTATCAAGTCATCAGTGGCTGGATTTAGAGCATAAGGAGCATCATCAGTTTCAACAGCCAATCAGTGCCTTGTGGTTGAAATTGAGTGTTGAACGGTGAAAAGAGAGGATCAGCAACAAAAAAAGCCAGCCTGAAAAGCTGGCAGATTTTTGTTATGGAAACATACACTGTCTTGTCTACTTGCACTGGTGTGAACTGCTGGGTTTTCATAACATTGCAGACTGTTATATTCCAAGTAGTTGCAGGTTTCAACACATGTCATTCAGACACTTCCAGCAGAAGCAAACGTAAAGCTTGCAGAATTTATAAAAGCAGTAAATGATGTCATTATCTGAAAAAAACAGTGTGTGATAAAAATTAACTTCTGTTTCCACAGAAACCGAAATTAATTTATTGAGATCTCATTTATTTGTGTAATAAGAGAAAGTGCCTGGCTCAGTGTGTCAGTGTCTGTTCCTCTGACCATCACTACCATGACATCAGCTAATAACAATGAGGAAAGAAGTATAATGAAGGAAGACATGGTGCTTTATGATTCAAACAGTGCAGTGCACTCCTTTAAAATTATATTTTAGCAGCTGACCATAGTCCATACACTGTTTTACTCCTGTTGGATCTGTTTTAATTTTAAGTCTTAAAAAATTCGGTGGGCATCTAGGGGTTGGTTTTGGATTGATTTCATTCTTATCTTTCAGGGAAGTTATTCTATGTAGAAATTGTGAATTATCAAGCAGCATAAGTATCTCTAAATGTTTCCCTAATTATTCTCTATGTACAGGTTACCACTTGGCCATATCATTAAAGAAAACATAATGCCTCTATTTCTATGCTGATGACACACAATATCAACAATTGAATGACTAAGTTTTCTACTATTTAAAATCAAATGTTATCTAATCAAAGAACTACATTTCCTTCCATCTTATCCTCTCCACTAACATTATGAACTTTTCGATCAGCATATTAAGTCTGTTGTCCAATCATGTTTTTTCCAATTAAGAAAACTCAAAAATCAGGTCATTTTTATCACCTATGAACTTAACAGCAATGCACTCTTCTCCTGCCTGATTCAACAAAATGTCAAAATCTCAGTTGCTTCAAAATGCTGCGGTGCTACCAGGTCCAAAAGGAGAGAACACATCTCTCCCTTCATTGTGGCCAGTTTGATCAAGAATAGATTCTAAAATTTTTATTATCACTATTAAGGCACACAGACAGTTAGCAACAGAATATATACATTACCTCCTATGAGCCCAAGTGCAAACTGAGGTCATCTGGTAGGTCACTCTTGGCCATTCCTTGGTCAGACCTTAAAACTAAAGATAATGGGCCCTTTTCTGTTCAGGCCCCTCATCTGTGAATCAACCCACCAGGGGAGACCAGCAAACTAATATTTTCTCCTCTTCTAAGTCACTTGCTTTTCATTGATTTCACCATTTTTAAATTCATTTTATTTAGATTTCTGTTATTGTTATCATATCATGTTTTAATTGTTGCCTATTGTGTTTTTTTATGTAAAGTGCTTTGAAATTTGTTTTGGAAAGTACTATACAATATAATAGCATGTTTATTCTTTTATCTTCTTCTTTATTTATCTTTCATTTATCTATCATTATTAGGGCCCGAGCACTAAGCATGTGAGGACCCTATTGTCCTGCAAAAAATTATTATTTTTCTCCTCCCCAAAGGATTGCCTTTTTGGGGACTTTCCCATACTCAAAAACTCATGAAAGTTTGCAGAAACATCAGTCGGAGGGAAAATTTACGTGTGATATGATGATTGGAAATGGGCATGGCAAAATGGCTCACTAGCGCCCCCTAAAGTGCAGCCCCGCCTCCAGTTTAATGTACATGTACGAAACTTGGTACACATATATAACTGACCGAGCCCGACAAAAAAGTCTCTTGGAGCAATGCCGTCAAACAAACAGGAAGTCAGCCATTTGGATTTTTGAGGCCATTTTTGGAAAATCATACACTTTGTATTTGAACGAACTCCTCCTAGAGATTTTACCCAATCGACCTTAAAGCTGGTCAGTACTACCTAAACCCCATGAGGATGAAAAGTTATCAAAAGCCTGAGATTCATTGAACGGTGTGGGCATGTCCAAGCCTCAAATTTCAACAAATTTTTATGTTTCGCCATGAAACAGAAAGTTGTCATAGCTCCATTGTCTAAAACTTCACATGCTGGTTAAGAGTCCCGCCCTAAAGACATCCACATGACCAAATTTAGCTATAGTCATAGCGCCACCTACTGGCAACAGGAAATTACATATTTTACGTTTTGATACACTATTACTAGGCCGTTGAGCATATTACCTTCAAGTTCAGTAAGAACAGCTATAACAAGTTGGTGATGCAAGATTGTGAAGCTGGTGCATTTTCGTGCAAAGATGTAGGTGTGGCTGTGCAGCGAATGTTGATGTTTCGCCATGAAGTAGGAAGTTGTTATAACTCTGCTGTCCATCATCCAATCTGGCCCAAACTTCACACGTTTCAAACTTCACAGGCACACGCCCTGACAGGCGCCGGGGTGGGAGTTCAACGTTCAACGCCGCTTGCAGCTTTAATTATTATTATTATTATTATTATTAAGTGACAGTGTTCACTTACGCTTGGATTGTTTCTCTCTCCAGAAGAGCCTCATTGAGTAGTTTGTTGAGCTCCTGTTCATTTTCCTGAGCATCGATCACCCTTTCAGCCAGGTCCCGAAGCCGTAGCCTTCTGCGAGGGTTAGGGAAAGATGGATTCACCACCTGAAGTCCCACAAACAAAAAGATTAATTTAGACTCAGTTTTGAAATGCCCTGCAGACAATAGCTAGACTTAAACTGGCCAATGATTTTTTCCATTTGCACAACACAACATCGTATTAAGGATAGTTTTAACTTGCCATGCCACCTAGTCTTTTTAGAAAACTGCAAAGTTATATCTAAGGAATTCAAAGAATGCCCAGTATTATCATCACTCCTTTATTTTTGTATATTAGCATGCAGTATCAGCACTGATACATACATGAAATATGTGGTGGTGGAAGCTTAGTGATGAAGCAGCTGCTTCTGATGGATTTAGTGGGTGAGCTACTCTGGCTGGAGTCATGGTAACTAAATGGAAACATGCTAGCATGCTGGTCAACAGTGTGATCATGTATCAGACCTAATCAAAGAAGAACTCAATGCAACAGCTCCATGAAGGTTTTCTTTACCTTCACAAGTGAAAGCACGTATCTGATGACTTCCACTGAAAAGGACTGATTTTGGTCTGAAATTTCACTTTTAATACTGTTGTTGTGACAAGGCACTAAGATGAGCTAAATTATCAGTATTTCTATACATATATACTTTGAGGGAACAACACCTCTAAATTGTGAATGGTAAAAAAGGCCTCTGGGATTCACCAGTGTGAGTCTTGTTACATGTTACATTCTAATCCAAGCAATGATGCATTTACCCTTGTGTCCAGTTCCTCTGGTTCCTCAGGTGTGGTGCAGGCCGTAACACTGCCGTTACACTCTGTGGTGTTGATCAACAGCGGGGAGTTTCCAATGGAAGAGGTTACAGACAGCTTCTGATATGACATAAAGCAAAGTACTGGGTGATTACTGGGTGACAGCCTTTTCTTAATTTGTTTTTACTAATGAGAATGTATTTTCTTTTTTTTGTTAAATTTAAATGTATTGTTTTTCAATTTGTTAACAAACAAACAAACAAATAACAGGTGTTTCAGTGAGGTACTTTTCATTCATAAAAGACATTACAATACAACCCTTTCAGGGTTTTAAATGGCGGCTCTGTGCTGGGCCTTATATTCAATCCATTTGGTCCATTTTTCTGTAAATTCTGATTGTTGGATTCTCAGGACATATGTGAGTCTTTCCATGTCAAACATTTCTTCGACAATGTCTTTCCAATGACAGAGTAGGTGGGTCTTCTTTGGACCATTTCCTGATGATTTTGTTATTTATTTTGTTATTTAACCATTTATTTAACCAGGAGAATAAAACCTATTGAGATCAAAGATCTCTTTTCAAGGGTGACCTGGCCAAGAAAGCCACGTCTTCTTTGTTGCTGCTAACAGGATTCTGACCAGGTATCGGTCCTCTCGTACAGTTTCTCTGGTCAGGTTGCATAGATATAGAACTTCCATGTATTCGGTATTGCATATCCCAGTATCATCCCACACATCATTCCAGTATTTATGTGTATGATCTACATTTTTCTCCCCACACAGTCTCTAGCATGCCTGTTGTGCAGATGTTGTTTTGCTTTTTTTGTCTTGGGAGTAATAAAGAATCTGATTATATTTTACCAACAAAATTCTTTCCACATCCTGGAACTGGTGGTCGTGTGCTGTATGTTACATATATTAAACCAGTCTTCTTGTGTTAGTTGTATTTGTTTTGTTCTTGTATGCATTACACATTGTCACAATCTCTGTTTGACTCAAGTAGGAAACCTGGTTTTATTTCTTTCTCGAAGAAATCCCTGACCTTCAGGTATCTAAACAGATGTTGGTTCTTCAGGTCAAATTCTCCCTTCAGTTTTTGAAAGGATTTTATTTATTTATTTATTGTGTTTAGTGCTGTTATATCTTTGTTTGCTCATTGCACAAATCTATTATCGAGGGTCCCTGGTTTAAATTTGGAACATAAGCGACCCAGTTCAGGATTTTAACTCCCCTCTCTAGTTTATATTTCCTGATCACTAAAACCAGGCTTCTAGAGTAAACGTCGTGATTGGGTCAAGCATTTCTCATCTTTATACAAATCCCTGTTTGCCATCATACTTTGAACATGACATCCGTTCATTTTCAACTCAATATCTTTCCATCTTGTTGTGTAGTTTGTATCACACCAATATACCAGAGGTCGGATCTGTGCAGCATAATAATATTCTGAGAGGTTTGGAAGACCCATCCCACCTTTGTCCTTTGGATCTTGAAGAGTTGTGTACTTTATTCTTGGTTTCTTTCCACCCCAGATGAACCTTGAGATTTTTTTCATCCCATTCAATAAACTGTAACAGAGGAATTTCTACTGGCAGGAATTGAAACAGGTATAGAATTCTAGGTAACAGATTCATTCTAATGATTTCTATTCTTGAGTTAACATCTAATGTGAGTACAGACCACCTCTCCATATCAACTTGAATTTCCTGATTTAGCGCTCTATAACTTGCTTCATACATTTTTGTCAAATTATTTGTAATATTGATGCCTATTGTTTTTGTGTTCCATCTGAAATCATAAACTTGTTGGATATCTTGTGAAGGGGAATCATTAATGGACAAAATCTGTGTTTAATCTCATTTAGTTTGTATCCTGAGTGGTAATTATATGATTCTGACAGTTTCATAAGTCTAGGGAGACAAATATTTGGTCGCTTTAAACTAATCAAACATCATCTGCGGATTACCCTATTTTGTGTTCTGTGCCTCTTACCCTCACTCCCTCGATACTTGCATCTTGTCAACTTGCTTGAGCCAAGGGTTCAAAAAAGATTGCAAAGATATTCTCCCCCTTGGATCTTGATAAAGCATTTTAATGCAGTTCATTGAATCTGTATCAAAGCCAAATTTTTCTAAACAGAGATATAAAAACTTACAGCTGACACTATGAGACTAACATTTGAATATCAAAATATTTGCGGGTTTGACTCACCACACCATTGATGCCATTCTTTCCCACAGGTGCTTTAGGAACAACCACCAGGTAGGTGTCAATGCCCCTCTCCCTCAGGTAGTCACAGCGGTCACCTCCGTTCCCTGGCTCTACATCAAACTCACCATGAAGACACTCCATGGTGCTCTGTGAGATGTGGACGCGGCTGGGCCACAAGTCCAGAGAGGTCAACGATTAGACAGGTCAATGATCGACCAGTTACCATCAAAGTGTCCCTGTGGTCCTTAGAACACAATCATGTGAAAATGTTGCATATTGTTGCTCTATGCTTTTAACTTTTTGTTACAAAGTAATACCAAGTCTCACTAAAAGAGAACCATTACAGACCACTGATTGGTCAATGCCCAGCACACACGTAGTATCCTGCACAGCACAAATCAATGGCCTCCACACTCAAACAGCGAAGCTACTTTAGCAACCATAACTCTTTTTTTATAGCAGCTGCTATATTGAGGAGGTTCAGTCGTTCCTGTCTTAAACGGCAGATGAGAGGATCACGAGAGGTGGGCCAGAGGTGTATGTCGCATTGAAGACTACGCCACAGCAGGTTCGTGCGCACACACCGAGGTGGCGTGACGCCTTGGGTTGGTCCAGTTTGAACACACCGAAGGGGTCACACAGAAGGGAATTCGTTTTGGCGCTGTTGCACAATGCCTGTCTGAAAGTGGCTAATGAGTGGACACAGACATCACTCCAAATGAACACTTCTAGATGTTGCTCTGTGTCTGCTGGATGTGAACACAGACAACTGTCTAACAACATGTTTAAAGTGTTCACAGGTTGTCAGGGCCAAATTTTAAAGTTCTAGATTTATCACATAAACATTGAACCAAGAGTGGATTCAAGTAACTTCCGTTTGAAAAATTTGACCAAAAAAGTAGTAAAACGTACTCCGTGGAGTTACTGTGTGTTCTTACCCTGGTATTCCTCCAGCCTCCATTTTGTTGGCCACAGTGACGTCCGTTGACCACACGTCGTACTGCCAGCGTTTCTGACCCAACACTCCCCCCAGGACTGTACCACTGTGCACTCCGACCCGCATGTCAACATCAGTTTGGGTTTTCTCTCGGACATACCTGTGGTTGGTTCACACAAGGCAACCACATCAAATGAGGAGAAAGAACCACCAGCAAACTGAATTTGTTACAGTCTGAATTGTAGCACTTTCAAAACACAAATATATTGTCATCTAGAGAATCCAGGGACACCTCCAACTCCAATCCATCCATTCATGCACACTCTTCTGGAACCCAAACTTTGCATCACAATTGATTTAAGTTTAATGACCTCTCACTGTCAATCATTGTTCAGTCATTTTACTTCACAGCTGTAGACCAATTAAAGTCAGAATCAGGGATCAATTCTACACTGTAGACTAAGTGAGTGACCCACTTTCTCACACTGAATGTGAATCTTTTGAACAGGTTCAGTTTCTGACCCCCTCGACCCTCTACTCACGATATGGCCTCCACCATGGCCAGGCCCATCATGATGGAGCAGGCAGCGTGGTCTTCCCTGTAGTCCGGCAGGCCACAGATACAATAGTAGCAGTCTCCCAGGATCTTTATCCTCAGCTGGTGATATTTCTGACCGAGTAGATACGAATCAGTCAGAGAGATCAACCCAAGAACATACAGTCTCTATATCCATCTATACTGAGCAACAGTGGAAACACATATTTTTAAAAACCCTCTAATTTCTACTCACTAGCCCTAATCTACTGAAACAAAGAATCATGTGATTCACTGAATAGACTTTTTTTAAGTACCCACAACCAAAATATGTTAAATTATAAATAACCATCATTTAGTCATAACATAGAAATAACAGTCATTGGTGCATTTCAGAGTAAACGATGATGTTGGTGAGATTTTCCAGCTCTACAGAAAGAATGGCATGTCATCCTAAAAGTCCAGAATAACATCTTATCCATTCAGGAGGTGTAAAGTAGTGATAAATGCTGGAGGTAGACACGCATGGTAGTGACTATTGTTGTTCTCTGTCTCACCATCCACACTTTCTGACTTAAACACTAAGACAAAAACCACTAATCTGCACAAAAATGATTTTCTGTATGGCTAAAGGGTGAATAAAGATGTGTGAACCATAATTTGACTTTGATATTTAATATGGACAGGATGGCATGACATCAAAAAAAAATATGCGTTTCTACTGTTGGTCAGTATATATCTTATCCATCCGTCTTTAGTTGTAGAAAACAATGAGGGGGGTGACCTCAAAAAATGTTTTGTTTTTAGGGATGCACAGATGGGATTGGTCAGATGTGGACAATACAGGTTTTCAGTTCTGTGGTAATCTTCACAAGGATTTTAAAGGAGGGGCAGTGGACCTTCAGTTGGTATTCAGACAAATAGTGTTTAAACCACACAGGGGTTCCTTCAGGTACGAGTAAGGCATTAAAAATATGATCCTGGAAGTCCAGTTTGAGTGACAAATTGAAAGACCTCTCAGATCCCCAAACCCCACAGAGCAGTTTATAACACTCATAACCGTAGACAGGGTTTGTCTGTCTGGTAGTTAGCAGGATTAACCAAACACTGCTCTAACCAATTTCAAAGAAATTTGGATGGAAAGGTTGGGCATGGTCCAAGGCAGAACCCATTAAATTTTGGAGAAGATCTGGATCAAAACGCAAATCCATCCATCTTCTGTAACAGCTTATCCTGTGTAGGGTCACGGGGGGTTGGAATCTATCCAGCTGACCTTGGGCGGGAGACAGGGTTCACCCTGGACAAGCCACCAGTTTATCACAAAGAAAGACAAACAACCATTCACACCTATGGGTGATTTAGAGTCACCAGTTCATCTCTACTGCATGTTGTTACTGTTCTGTGTGGTGCTTGCATGTTCTCCCTGTGTCTGCGTGGGTTCCCTCCTAGTTCTCTGGCTTCCTCCCACAGGTCAAAGATGTAAATCTGGGATTTTTTTTCACTTTCTTTAACACTGTTGCACTTTATTGGGTGCAATTTAAATTGTTTTTTTGTGGCTTTTTATGCCTTTATTGGACAGGACAGCTGAAGAAGTAACAGGAAATGTGGGAGAGAGAGACGGGGGGAGACATGCAGCAAGTGGCCATGGGTTGGAATTGAACCCGGGCCGACCGTGTAGAGGACTATAGCCTTGGTACATGGGGTGAGCGCTCTAACCACTGCACCATTTGTGCCGCCCCTATTGGGTGCAATTTAAGTTTTATCTCTCTTCACATTGATTGCGAGGTAAACAGTAGAAATATCAAGCATTGACATTACTTAGTAATTTACCAGGAATGTTCACTTGGATGTAAGTAAGTGGCCAATACAGCGCTGTGCGAAATGATGTCATATTGCACTCAAAGTAAAGCCTGGTGCAGCTTTTTTTGCTGGACTCCTTAGATTTGGTGGTAGACTTGCATCTTTTTTGCTGTGGGTACAGGTATAATAAATAATTGATTGATTATTAAATGTCTTTGATTGAAAAATATACTGCTGTTATTTTCATTTGCACACATATCATGAAGCTTCATGTGTTATATGAAGTCATTATTCAGTCCAATTTTATTGCAATCGATCTAACATTTGGTGAAAGCAGAGTGACAGACAGCAGTTCTGTTCAAAAGTCAATATTACAAAATGTCATATCAGACAATAATCCTACATTTATCTACCATTTTATTCAAATATTCCACTGTGTCCGTCAGCCTAGGACTGGTAAACCCATGTCAAGCAACAAAACCATTTATCCAGAGTAAAGCTGTGTTTTCAATAGAGATTTGAAGAATTACAAAAAAATCAGAATTCAAATTCTTTTCAGGTTTTGGGTCAAATTATCGTTTTCCACATAGAAGAAATGGGAGCCTCATCTTACATAAAGCTGATTGTGCTGTGTGATATAAAACACTTTTATGGTGCACATTAAAAAAAAAGTGGATTAAAGAAGACATGTAAAAATTGAGAAAGAGATCTTAGGGCCAGAGGGTTAAATTAGGATAAAAGATAGTGGTATCTGATCGTGTGTCAGCAGGTACACAGAGTTCAGGTATCAAAGGAGACGTGTGTGCGTGTGTGTAAAAATACAGACATTACCACTAATCACTTCTTTTCATGTAACTGACTGAATGACTACACAAAATAACTTTTTCAAATGACAGACAGATATAAATTCTAAATGTCATTCAGAAAATATAATTATTTCTAGAAGAACTGATCACCATCATAGTGAAAATTCATACATGTATATAACAATTACAATAAATGTAATAGGACGATTATTATTTGGCAACAGAGTGAAACTCACTGCAGCCAGTTTGTCAAAGCGAGCAAAGAGTTCATTGAGCAGCTTGACCAGCTCCTGAGCACTGCAGGACGACGACAGCTGGGTGAAGCCCACAATGTCTGCAAACAAAATACTGCACGACAACCACAGACACACACAGGCAACACATCAGAACATCATTCTGCTACAGTCACATAAACACTATCCTCCATGTACATCTTCACTAGTTCAACCCAAATAGAATGGGAGGTCAGCTTCACCTTAAAGTAGTGATTCCTTCATGGAAAACCATAAATATTGAATCTATTAGTCACGATGCTGTTGGTACACATGGTATGTGGTTTATCTCTGAGATTTTTGGGTGTCAGATACATTGTATATGCATATATGCCGAGTTTAAGATTATTTTTCTATCTGAAAGAACAATCAGGTGGTCATATCAACACTTCCCGCTCCATATGCAAATAAACACGTACATCACTGGGACAAAAATGCACAATATGATTAATACAAAGAAAAAAGAAATTACATTTGCTGACTTAACAAGGTCAAAACAATTTTAAAAGATTATTATAATTATAGTGTTTTGCAAAGTTTATACTGCTTTTCCTAACTCACAATACAATGAACAATTTTCTAAGGGATGGGAAACTTTCTCCAAGGGTGGCAAAGGAGGAGCCAATAACCCAAAACTGACACAAATCATACCAAAGACCCCCATTTGATAAGATTATGTCCCAGGGTTCCCCATCTCATAAGAGTTACAGGTTTGATTATTGGAGGTGAATGGAGTCCATGACTTAGAGTCAGACATTCTCTTATTGGGTTAGTTAGAGATGGAATTATAGTGAAAATAAATTCCTTTACCCCCTTAAAGATCCAATTTGAAAACCACTTATATTGTTTTCTCTTTACTGTGTTTGTAGAAACCCATTTCCAAAAAAGCTGAGACACTGTATAAAATGTAAATAAAAACAGTATGATTTGCAAATCATTGAAATCTCATATGTAATTGAAAATAGCACAAAGACAACATTTCAAATGTTGTAACAGAAAAATTTAATTGTTTTTGAAAATGATATAATTTAGAATTTGATGCCAACTGCTGTCATTTTAAAGTGGAATGTTTTCCATTCTGACTGATGTGGGATTTCAGCTGCTCCAGAGTTCAGGGTCTCCTTTGTCCTATTTTACATTTCATAATGCTCCAAATATTTTCACTGGGTGACAAGTCTGGACTGCAGGCAGGTCAGTTTAGCACCAGACTCTTTTACTACGGAGCCATGCTGTTGTAATACCTGCAGAATGTGGTTTGACATTGTCTTGTAGAAATAAACAAGGACTTCCCTGAAAAAGACATTGTCTACTTGGCAGCATATGTTGCTCCAAAACCTGTATGGTTCAGCATTAATGGTGCCTTCACAGATGTGCAGGTTACCCATGCCATGAGCACTAATGCCCCCCCATACCATCACAGATGCTGGCTTTTGAACTGTGTGCTGATAACAAGATGGTCTCTCTCCTCCTCCGGAGGACATCCATGATTCCCAAAAAGAATTTCAAATGTTGACTCATCAGACCACAGGAGTTTTCCACTTCACCTCAGTCCATCTTAAATGAGCTCAGGCCCTGATGGTGGGCATTTCTGGATCTGGTTTATATATGGTTTCCTCTTTGCATGGTAGAGTTTCAGCTGTCATTTGTGGATCTGTTTTTAATACAGTGATGTCACTACAGAATCCTGTCTGTTTTTAATGTAGTGATGTCACTACAGAATCCTGTCTGTTTTTAATGCAGTGATGTCCACTACAGAATCCTGTCTGTTTTTAATACAGTGATGTCCACTACAGAATCCTGTCTGTTTTTAATGCAGTGATGTCACTACAGAATCCTGTCTGTTTTTAATACAGTGATGTCCACTACAGAATCCTGTCTGTTTTTAATGCAGTGATGTCCACTACAGAATCCTGTCTGTTTTTAATGCAGGGATGTCCACTACAGAATCCTGTCTGTTTTTAATACAGTGATGTCCACTACAGTATCCTGTCTGTTTTTAATACAGCGATGTCCACTACAGAATCCTGTCTGTTTTTAATACAGTGATGTCCACTATAGAATCCTGTCTGTTTTTAATGTAGTGATGTCCTCTACAGAATCCTGTCTGTTTTTAATGTAGTGATGTCCTCTACAGAATTCTGTCTGTTTTTAATACAGTGATGTCCACTACAGAATCCTGTCTGTTTTTAATGTAGTGATGTCCACTACAGAATCCTGTCTGTTTTTAATGCAGTGATGTCCACTACAGAATCCTGTCTGTTTTTAATGCAGTGATGTCCACTACAGAATCCTGTCTGTTTTTAATGTAGTGATGTCCACTACAGAATCCTGTCTGTTTTTAATGCAGTGATGTCCACTACAGAATCCTATCTGTTTTTAATGCAGTGATGTCCACTACAGAGTCCTGTCTGTTTTTAATACAGTGATGTCCACTACAGAATCCTGTCTGTTTTTAATGTACTGATGTCCACTACAGAATCCTGTCTGTTTTTAATACAGTGATGTCCACTACAGAATCCTGTCTGTTTTTAATGTACTGATGTCCACTACAGAATCCTGTCTGTTTTTAATGCAGTGATGTCACTACAGAATCCTGTCTGTTTTTAATGTAGTGATGTCCACTACAGAATCCTGTCTGTTTTTAATGTAGTGATGTCCACTATAGAATCCTGTCTGTTTTTAATACAGTGATGTCCACTACAGAATCCTGTCTGTTTTTAATACAGTGATGTCCACTACAGAATCCTGTCTGTTTTTAATACGGTGATGTCCACTACAGAATCCTGTCTGTTTTTAATGCAGTGATGTCCACTACAGAATCCTGTCTGTTTTTAATACGGTGATGTCCACTCCAGAATCCTGTCTGTTTTTAATGCAGTGCCATCTGAGGGCCTGATGATCACAGCCATCCAATATTGGTTTTCATCCTTGTCGCTTGGTACAGAGATTTCTTCAGATTCTCTGAATCTTTTAATGATATTGTTACTGTAGATGATGAAATCCATAAATTTTTACATTTTACTTTGAGAAACATTATTCTTAAATTGTTGCACTATTTTCCAGTGCAGTCTTTCACAGAGTGGTGAACCCCTCCCCATATTTACTTCAGAAAGACTCAGCCTCTCTGGAAGCTCTTTTTATACCCAATCATGTTACTAACCTGTTGCCAGTTAACCTCATTAATGTTGAGAGGTTCCACCAGCTGTTTTCTTTTAGAATTTCACTACTTTTAGTCTTTTGTTGCCACAGTCTCAACTTTTTTTTTTGAAACATGTTGCTGGCATCAAATTCAAAATGGACATATCATTTTCAAAAAAATTCTCAATTTCAGCATTTGATATGTCATCTTTTGGTTATTTTCAATTAAATATGGGGTTTAAATGTTTTGCAAATCATCACATTCTGTTTCTATTTACATTTTACACAGTGTCCCAACTTTTCTGGAAACGGGGTGGTAAAATATATGCTAATAAAACGATAAATGTTTTCCTCTTTCATAAATTTGCTGTGATCGATTAAATCATTTGAAACAGTAGCTCCATTCAGACAGCATTTTCATTCTGGGCCGGTTGCGCCTTTATTCTGCCCCGACAGAATAACACAATGAAGATGTAACGGGGGTGTCAGTTGGTTCCACCTCTGTGATGCCTCATGAGGTAGTAACAGCACCGAAACTGGCGTCTGTCTGAATGAAGTGTCCCGGCGTTGTGGAATAGGTATGACGTTGTAGTAATATGTTCAGGTGTGTGACCAACCCCGGGGGATTTAATGATGCAGTAGCAACAGGAAGTCTGTTATTTGAAGAACAAGCACAAAATGACGCTAAACTGTGGAGACAGGGAAATATATCAGCTTTTATGTTCGCTGTTGTGTCGTACGTCACTTCAACTTCAACGTTTGACTTTATTTTTCCCCAGAGGCCAATTGGCTTTGCAGTAAGACATTAGTCACGCCTCTTCAAGTCGCGAAACACTAGCATACAATGAACGCACACCCCGAGGTGGCGTTGTGACACCTTGGTCTGGTCCAGTTTGAACACATTGAAGGAGTCAGGGAAAGAGAAGGGAATTTGTTTCTGCGCTGTTGTGTTCAAACAGATGCTTAAAGTAAAACACATTTAAGACACCAGTAGACAGGTTGGTAGAGTGATGCCGTGACAAAGCTCAAACACATATCAGACAGTGTGTAATCCATTGTCTGACCTCTTGTTGTTTCAGATGACATCAGTGGAGTAGGTGGTCCTTCACTGTGACCCAGGACACATTAGGTTCATACTGCTGAAAGAATGTGGCCACATGCGGCCTAGACCACCTCTGAATATGGTCTGAGTGGTCGGATCTTAATCACATCCTCAGTGCATCTTGGGTTGTTCAGTTAGGATGGATCACTCAGGATATTAATACCAGGTCTGAAGTGGGCCAATGAGTCAGGTTTGTCTTGGTGTAATCATTCCTCTTGTTTAACCAGACTATTAAGCGATCCTTTCCTATTGCTTCAGCTGTTTTTACTTGTTTTCATGGCTTTTTGGTTTTTATGTCTTATGTGTTTTTATTTATGGTCTATTGTTGAATTATCTTTACTAGTTCAGCTGTTTTTTACTTGTTCTTGTGGCTATTCTTTGGTTTTTATGTCTTATGTGCTTTTATTTTGTTTTATCTTGATCACCTGGTTTTTGCCATATTTGTTCAGCACTTTTGGCAACTCTGTGTTGTATTTTAAATGTGCTATATAAATAAATTGACTTGACTTCTTTCTAGTTCATCTCATGTGACTTCAGTCTCACTTAGAATAGTACAGTGGAAATCGTACATAACCCAAATTCCTCGTTTTGTTCCTGCTCTTCTCCAATAAATCAATAGGGGGAAAAAAGCGGGATTGTTTGTCTTCAATCAATCTGACCTCTGTTACCTGAAATAGGGTGATCCCAATGAACCAAATGTGGGACGAGTACATTTGAGTGGGAAAATGTGGGACACATTACTAGTGCTGAGAAGTAGCCTAAAATTTGATATAATGTCCATCTAACTTAGAAAATAAACACACATAATACATTATGCGGGTTACAGGTTAGGTTGTTGGCATGTGACAAACCCAAACATATTTTATTTGAATGCAACTTTCCCAACTTCCATGCTAAGTAAATACAGTAAGCATGACAGGAATCTAAAGTTATTATTAGCACTTATTGTCTTGTGTGAAAGTCTGCTTGTCCCCATGTATTCAAGCTATTGTTTTGTTTGTTGTCTTTTGTTCTTTCAACACTCTGACTAAACTAAGCACAGTAAAACAGAACAGACAGATTGCTGACATAGGGATCTATTCTTTCAAGTTTATTACTGGTGGGTATAATGTGGGCATACAAAGGTGAGGGCCAGCCTATCCAAAAAAGAAAACTAATACATTTAGATAAAGGAACATATATAATGCATTTTAAGTCCAATCCTGCCTGTATTTTCTCCAACAACAGATATGAACACATGGCTTGATTTGATTGTGCCTTCTAAACACCATAATATTAATTCAGACTTGTCATGTAATACCACACATTGAACACATACTAAAGTAGAAGCATATACGTAACCAGAGCAGTAGGCATTATTCTCATCAAGTCTTTCAATTCATTCTCCTAACCCAAAGTAAACTACTGCATTTCATAAAAATGTAGGCACAAAATAAAATATCAGATAAAATAAAACCAGATCAACACAAATAAAAATGGGGCAGGAGGGAACAAAAACTAAAATTCAAATAAATCTTTTCAGTTTCTCCATCAACACAACAACTGCAGGCAGTCCCACACATGCTACGTACTTCCAGCACCATGGAAAGCACCTGACTGAAACAAGAATAGCACAGCACCAGCCTAATATTAAAATCTAGCACCACATTGGAGGACCACAATTCTAAATAAATTTCATCTTACCTTAGATGTTCTTCTTGAAAGAGTAAGAGGAAGAAAGAGGAAATCCACATGTCGTCGTTGGAGCTTTGTCTTGAGAGTAAACATAATCTCATATAGTTCACAGACAGTCACACCCTTTGCCTCCAACAGCAGCACAACATCTTGGAATATCTTTAGCACATTATTGAAGAAGGACAGGTAGACCTGTAGCTCAAGAGGTTGCCCATCACTGTCCTGATCCTTTTTAAACAACTGCCACAGTGACTTTGGGCACTGATCCTCTTCCAGTGACAAGAAGTAGCTCTTAATAGCTGTCCAGCTCTCATGTAGCCTCTTGACAGCAGGCCATAAACGTAACCATCTTGTGGGTACATGTCTCAGGACAACTTGATAATCTTCTTCCACAAATGCAAACATTGCTTTCAGTTCATCAGTGCGTTTTGAGGACACTGAAAGTTGACTAAATCTTTTGTTCACTATGGATTCAATGTCAATGTCCAACCTGTCTCCACCATGTTTTGCACCGTTGTGCACTATGTGTGCCATGCAGTTTGGCTTTATAATGCCACTGTTGTCTGCTTTTAGCGTCTGGAAAACAGAATTGATTTTGCCATAGTTTACACTTGCATTATCTGCAGTGTATGCTGAAATCATGTCCATTTTCCATTAACTTATTGGTAATCTGGCGGTGAATGGTAGCAGATGACTCTTCACTATCCTCATAAAAGTCAAGGATCTTGCATTTCAAACCCAACTCTGGTGTTCAATATCTAACAGATAGTGGGAAAAGTTTTGTAGTGCCATGATTTGAAGCATCTGAAGCCACAGAAAAAAATGGTGTGTAAGTGTTTTTATCACTTTTGAGCTGAACCATTGGTGTTTTTAATTCTCTCAAAATAGACTCCACAGAGGCAGGTGCAAGCACATCTGTGACTATGGTTCTGTACAATTGCATGACATTTTTTTGCTATCACTGAGTCTGGAAAAATGACCGGCGCTAGCTTACTGCTACAGTCTATTGATCGGTATGGGAGTGCTGCACCATGTGGTAAACGCTAGTTATTTCCGCTGCTGTTACCTTGCCTGTCTGCCAGTCATCCTTTGGTTTCAGCGGGAATGCATCCATAGATTGGCATATCTGTTTTTGAGCCTCACGTTTCTTATGAGACTGCATTTGACCCACCTGTGTGAAGTTTGATTGACAGCCCCCACACTCAATGACAGCCCACTGATGACAGCCTTCCCTGCTTTCTTCACAGCCATTAGATAAAAGCCAAATTTTAGAAAACCGTCTGTCCTGTAGTGCTGACTTTTCAGAACTAGGGCTAATCAAGTAATTGCAGTGAATGCTGTGCAGTCCCACGTAAAGCGGGACATCTGGTCACCCTGACCTGAACGATAGCATGAGTTCTGTTTAGTTAACTCTGCTGTGCCTAGTCTAGACCAGTGGTTCCCAAAGTCTGGGTCAATATTATTTGGGTCGCCAAATGAAATAGTTATGATTCTATTTGACTATTATTCTAGATTTATATCTGCAGTACATCTTTCAGCCACATGAAGGAGCGTGTTTCTAGCTCCAGTGGAGTTCTGCCAATCATAGCGCACATTGGAGCCAGGCGGCGGTGCCTTGTTCAGAACCCGTTTGGGTTTGTACCCAGGTGTCCACCATAGTTTCCACCAAAGTAATGAACGGATTTTGCAGGTGGTCACACAAACATGGATGCCTGGCTAATAAAAACGAAAGGCATAGCTAGAGACCAGGGACAAGACCCAGCTAAGGATCAGACTGCTGCAGGTTCTCCTCTTGTACACCTGACTGGAACGCAAAGAACAAGCAATATTCTGTTTAATGTTGAGAGGGAAATATAAGTCTGTTAATTACAACAAAATGCACTTAATTTGTCTCATATAAAGTAGTTAAAATGTGTGTTTAACTGATGTTCTCAAATAAAAATATGAACATATGAACATGAGTGGCTGTTTACTCAAACTCAATACATTTTAGTAGCCTATTTAAAATGTTTATATTTCGATAGGAGGAGATAAAAACAATGAGATACCACATCCCTCCTAAATGCACTGATTTGATCGTATCTATAAAGTATGTAAAATATGTACAGTATATATTTTCAATAAGCATACAATGTAGTTGTTATTTAAATGTATATCATTTTGAAATGTCTGGTTTACCTATTCAAGATAATATGATGATGCAGACGGCAGTAAAAATGGTCAGAAATGTTCATTAATGCACAAATTGTTAATCTTGCTATTTATAGATAAGATCTATTGTGATTTGGGTTGTGATGGTTAAAATGTGGGTCCCCAGAAAAAAAGTTTTGGAACCACTGGTCTAGACAGTAACTTGGCTATAGGCTGGCAGCCATGTGGTTGTTTACAAATACCTTTGGATTTTCTGTTGGGACTGGGTAATATATTCCCCATCAGTTATTGTTTCTTAACTGAAAAGTTTTGATCATGATCAGTCTTTGTTTGGAAATTTGTTAAATACAGTAAGAGGGTACATTTCTGTTCACATTAACATCTGTAATTTGACAGTTGATTATAGCCGAGACTTTGCAGAGGAGTCTGGAACTCTCCCAAGGATCCATGATAGATAGCTAGAGACCACTTTTTCACAACGAATGAACCACATAGGATTCACGTTATGGCTAAAAACTAACCTGTTCTGGTGGTTAAACAGGTCAGACAGACATACAAGTTACCTGACATTTTCATGTCTGTACATGTACATGGTGTTGAACTGCTGCATCTCCTTCTGACTGGGCTCCTTCTTCATGTCCTGAAGCATCTCATCAGCTATGTGCTTTGGAAGGATGGAGAGCAGCAGACGTTCCTGTGGTGGACAAAGACAACACATAGAGGACATCATACACAGCTTCTGATCTGCCCTGTCAGTATCACTGATGGACTATTGTAGGTCTAAGAAGACGACATAGTCATCAATATCCTCAAATACAGTGTGTTGTTTCTAATGTGCAGACTGGTTTGTGAGAAAACTTGTTCCCAAGAACACTATGTGATAACTGCAAAATACGAACAAGGGCCGTAACTCTATTACAAAAGTTTATCAGCAGTAATTTTCAAAATCAATCTACAACATTATAAAGCTGTACACAAAATTTCATTCTCCTATCTTTCCTAACAGTTTTTGTGATAACTTGTTCAGTCTGCAACACTGTGCAGCGAATGCACATTTTTTAATTAAGGGCCATAACTCAATAACTATTCTTATAAGCCCCACCCTCATTGTGGCAGGGGTTGATAAATTTTAACAAGATTAACAAAAAGGACACATTTTGGGAAATATTCTGCTTATTTCTGAGTGAAACATTCAGATGGATATCAGACTTATGCCAGTATGTTCAGTACACAACTGGAGTCACTGATTCTACTGTTTGAGTGTTAAGACTAGGGGTCCTATTTAAATGATCTAAAATGCATGGTCTAAAAGTATCCATAAAGTGAGGGTGCTTTCACACCTGAAAATCTGGGCCAAGGTCCAAACCCAGGTTCTGGTTTTGTTACATTGTATACATTTGTTCCAGTTAGTTTTGGTTTCACATTGCAATTTTCCAAGAACACCAAACTAAACTTTTCATGACATACCTTCATCCTGTAGTCATCATCTACACTAATAATTGATGATTGATTGCCCAGAATTGTGTTTAGGTCATTATAAAATGGAAAATTGTCCTTCTCATTTGTGAACATACCACCTTTACATGCTGCCACAGTTTCTGTACCTTCAGGTGTCATTGCTCTACCGTCCTCTAGTATCCTCTCTCTCATCCTCGCAGAAAAAATATCAAAAAGGTTTTTCCAGGTGGCTTTTCATTTCTTCATCGGACTATATCACAATTAAATACCTCATCTCTTCCTCTCCCCGTGTGTTACCGCAGCTCATTTTTAACTTCTTCTGTTTCTTCTTTTGTTTATTGGTGACAGTAGCCTGCTATAACTTCCTGTAATTGGTCCAAAAGTATGAACCATCCAAAAAAGGGCTTTCACACTGTAAATAAAACAAACCATGGTTCAGTTTGAGCCGGACCGAGACCACCTCTTTTTGTCAGACCAAGAGCGGGTCTTTGATCTGGACCTTGGTTCAGGGGAGGTTTCACACCTCCAAATTTGATCTGTATCAAATTGAAAATTACGGAAGAGGTGTGTGTAAGCGCCTAAGCAGCATGGCAAAACAGGGTTGTATTTATTCTCTTAATTATTCATATTTATACTCCTAAGCAGGAGTAGTTTCGTTCACTTAACGTAGGGAATTATCTGCTCTTCACTCAAAATGGCTACTGGATATTTTTCCTACTCAAAAGAAGAAGGTGAGAGCATTATAGTTTCAGACACTTTGTTGGACCAGAGCTCAGCATAGATTACAGATACCAAAAACGTCTTTTCAGAGCTGAAGAAGTCGTTAGATAAAGAACTTAAATTACAACTCCATATGGCAACATTATATGATTACTGGAGAGAAAAAATAATTCCAGGAGCTAAGAAACAGAAAAACTGAAAATGAAATAGCCATACTTAAAGAGGAGTTATCCACCAAATTTGAAGAACAACTTCCCTTTGAAAAAGAGCTGAAAAAAGGATTAGAGAAACTACAAAGAGACCTTAAACAAGAAAAACTGAAGAAATTCAAGAGAGACCAGTCTGACTACAAAGAGAATAAAGTCTACGCATGGAAGCAGAGACACAGACACAAAGAAGAAGAACAGTTTCCCTTTCAATTGCCTAGCAGCAATGAGGGTCATTCAGGAATGGAAGACTTGTTTCCAACCAGTTTTTTAGACACCGGTCCCCAGAGAGACACCTGGGGCCTCATTTCTAAAGGTTGCTGCACACAAAAAAGTAGCGTAAACGGGGGTGAAATGTGTGTAAACATCTTTCACCACAAATGTATGTATTTATAGAGAATTTGTCAGCAGAAAAAGGTTCAGATTTCTACCTATACTTTCACCCTGCTGTAGAGTCAGAATCAGAGACACTGAATGGTTTTATCACTAAATAAAGTTCAGTCAGAAGTAAAAACACAGATGAATGTAAAACACACATCAGCACATATATATTTCATAATGTATAGGCCTGCCTCTGATCATGGATATAGTCTATATTTATTCGTTAGAGCCTAAATACATAAATATGTAAATGTAATTTAATGTCATTATATTGTTTGATGCAGATATGGTTGAATTATTTGAGGATTGTTCATGTTGTTACATTTTTAATTGAATGTCAGCATTGTGTATCAGTCAGGAGGTGAGACTTTTCCTCTGTGTCAAACAGTTTCTGACTGCAGTAAAAATGTTGTTTTTAAAGGCTAAATACCAACAAATATTAACAGAAGCAGAATATTTGGTTGATAAAAACATGTTCTGAATTTTAGGAACCATTCCATCTATCTTTTTTCAGCTGTGTGTTTTTTGTCTTCAACTTTCATGTCTGACCTTCTTTTTGACTCTGCAACAGTTGGTTGTTTGATCCAACCCTGTTCACCATCCACCACATGCTTCTGTCAGACAAACTGCTGGAGACACAGCTGACTTGTCCTTTAACCGTGTTTTATTAACACACTGCACAACATCAACATGAGCAGTTAGCAAGTAACACCAGAGAATCTCAACCAACCTTGTTGATCACTCAAACAGTGACACTGTAGCTACTTATTCTAGCTCTCTGATTGGCTAGACAGCATGTCAGTCTACAGTATTACCCAATACCTTGGCAGCTTCAGCCTGTTTCCTTTTATTTGATATTCCACTGCTAAGCCCTCCAAACAAAACAGTTTTACGGTGCTCAACCTCTGGGATGAGAACCTCTAAATCACACTCTAACTCTGCTTTCTTCTTCCTACTCATCATCATCATCATCATCACTGATAGTCCAACAAAGGCTCCTTAACAACGTCAGTATATTCATGAGCTATTTAGCATTGATTATTTATTGATGATTGTGGGACGACACTGAGAGGAGACTTTACCCGCACAATTCACCGCAGGTTGGGATTTATGATGAGAAGACTGTGTACAGGTGTGCGTCGGATGGTTAATAGATGTGAATATTTTCTTGTGTAAGTACATTCTGAGGTCTGTGAGTACGCAATGTTTTAGGATGGAATTTACGCTCAGTTTTATAAATGAGGCCCCAGGACACGAAGACGACCCCATGGAAGACCGGAAGAGGCAGGTAATTTAAAAGTCTTGAGCCACTGTGTGTACACCAGGAGCAAAACCAGGATGAACAAGTGAGCGATATCTCCAGCATCCCACTTTCAACCAGCCATTTCTCTGTCCTACTGGACGGCTGTGGCTTAGGTGGTAAGAGCTTTCTTCCACCTATCAGAAGGTCGGTGGTTCGATCCCCAGTTCCCCCAGTCCACATGTCGAAGTATCCTTGAGCAAGATACTGAACCCCAGTTTGCTTCCCTGGCGCCGTAAGAGCAACCCACTGCTCCTCAGGGATGGGTCAAATGCAGAGGACAAATTTCGCTACATTGTACTTGTATGTGTACTTGTATGTGACCAATAAAGCTGATTCTTCTTCTTCTTTTTCTTCTAAAGGTCTCACATTTGTCCCCAATAATACAAGCAGTGAGTTTCATACAAAAGTAGACCTATTTATGTTCTATCGTAACCCACAGCTTTAAGTTTGGTACCATACTAACCCCAGTCAAGCAGCCTCTCGGGCCTATGTTCAGCTAGATACGAGAACACTATTCAAGCCATATTCAAGTCCACTTTCATTCCAAATACATTTAACCCCAACCTGAATACTTTCTACAAAAAAGTGACATATGAAGTTGACAAACTCTTCACATCTAAGAGAAAAACATTTTGAAATTTGTCAAAAGAGGAAATGGAGGCCTTACAATGGCTTTCGACTAATGAAAACATCATAATTAAAAGAGCTGATAAAGGGGGAGTAGTAGTAGTGTGGGGCAGAGACCAATACATCACAGAGGCCCTGCGACGACTGGAGAACCATGAGTACTATGAACCTTTACTGTATAATTCAATTGAACAAATCAAAACTGAACTTACAGAAATGCTACTACAAGCAAAGAATGAAGAATGGATTTCATAAAATGAACATGACTTCCTATTGTGTAAGAGTCCAAGAATCCCCTCCTTTTACATGCTTCCAAAATACACAAGAATTTAGAGAATCTGCCAGGAAGACCAATAATCAGTGGAAATCAACCTTTTACAGAACCAGCATCTAAATTTATTGATATTCACATTTCTCCGTCTTCCTCTCCTGCTCTGTCCTGCTCTTTGTGTCACATGTTTAGTTATTCCTCTGCCTCCTTTAGTGATAACAGTACATTTAACAAATGTAGTTTATTTGTCGCGTTGGAGGTGGGGCTTAGTGAATTGGAAACACGGCTCTGCACCATGGAAGGAAAGTCTATAGCCCCTATAGCTAGCCAGCCCCCATTAGCCGGTGCGGACCGACCTAGTGTAGCTCCTCCTAGCCGTCCCCCGGCAGCTCCCGAGGGGAAAACAGAGAGGCTGGGTGACTGTACGTAGGAAGCATAGTCCCAAGCAAAACCCCACGGCTCATGCCACGAAACACCACCCGGTTCACATTTCAAATAAATTCTCCCCACTCAGCAACACACCCGCTGAGAAACAAACTCTGGTAATCGGCAGCTCCATTTTACGAAACGTGAAATTAGCGACACCGGCGACCATAGTCAAATGTATACCTGGGGCCAGAGCGGGCGATGTTGAATCCTATTTAAAACTGCTGGCTATGGATAAGCGTAAATATAATAAGATTGTAATACATGTCTGTGGTAATGATACCCGATTACGCCAATCGGAGGTTACTAAAATGAATGTTGAGTTGGTGTGTACATTTGCCAAAACAATGTCGGACTCCGTAGTTTTCTCTGGACCCTTGCCAAATCTGACCAGCGATGACATGTTTAGTCACGTCATCGTTCAACCCCTGGCTGTCGAGGTGGTGTCCACAAAACAATGTGGGTTTTGTCGACAATTGGCAGACTTTCTGGGGAAGACTTGCGGCCTCATTTATAATTGCTGCGTACGCCCACAAGAAGGCACACGCCGCTTTCTCCGCAATCCGTGGGATTTATAAAAAGCAAACTTGACGGGAGAATGTTTGGTCCTCCACGGCAACTCTGACCCATGCGTACGCACAGAAACTGGAGAAACGAGGAAACTACGACTCAGATGGTGAAAGGATGAAACGGAGTGTGAAATTAATACCAGTGTGTGAAATAAATCAAAATATAATCACTGGAAGCCAATTTTCCAAAAACAATTAAACAGGTGTTTGATTGATCCTCCCTGGAGAATAAATACAAACAGACATAGCTGTCATTGCAGACGAACACATCAAACAATATTTATATTGAAATTCATTTTCATGAATAAAAAAGTAAACTGTCGGTCAAAAGACATTTACACGGAAGTCATTTTCGATGCCACAGTCCGATGTGGCAAGTGCACAGTTTCATTTATTGGTTTTATTAGGCTATAGTATGTTTTTGTTTCATAGTGTGTTCACTTGTTATGGCTCTTATTTTGATTTATCTCTATGTTTTAAATGCGCTTTGTGTAGTGGGCTTTGTAACCATGCTTTGATAGCTGCTATACCAATAACATTATTATTATTATCATTATTAATATTTTAACATGTCGCACAGAAATGATTGTCATTTACAGTTAGGATAATTCTCACACCCGTAGCTTTTTAGGTTCTATCAAATAGGTGGAAATAAAAAGCAGTGTTATCACTATGCGTAATGACGCACACTGGCTGATTTGGCACTGTTGGAAGATGTGGCAAACCGACGACTTCGAAGGGAGCGATTCTTCAGGGACCATCAAGACCTTCTGGCCAATAATGACGAGTGGCTGATGAGTCGTTTCCGACTTCCACGAGTGGTCCACAGGAACCATCCCGTGCAGCCCAAATTCAAATCCTGTCAACGCTCAGATTCCTGGCAACCGGCACTTTTCAGAGGGAGCTGGTTGACAGGTCAGGGATATCCCGGCCAACTTTCAGACATGTTATGCAAGAAGTCTTAGTTGGTATAATTAGTTTGTCGCACCTGTACATAAAGTTTCCTTACAGGGTGGGTGACCGGCTAACAAAAAAACGCAATTTGCAGCAAAGACCAGTTTCCCAAATATAATCGGTGTTATTGAGTGCACACGTTGCTATAAGGGCCCCGAGTGAAAATGAATTTGCGTTCATCAATCGCAAACATTTTCATTCAATCAATGTCCAAATCATATGCGATGCCAACGCGTTACTCACAGATGTAGTGGCTCAGTGGCCTGGGTCAACCCACAACTCATTTATATTGATGCACAGTGTTTGTCGCAACCTTGATGCTGGAGCTGTGCGTGATGGATAGGTTCTAGGTAAGAATAATCAATGTAAAAACCTTAGACACGTTATATTTTCACTGTATTAGTTGTCAAACCTATTCAATAACCTTCTAGGATACTTCCAGGTATCCCCTCGGTGGATGCTCACCCCTTCCCTCAACCCACAGAGCGCAAAGGAGAGGAACTATAATGTGCGCCACAGCCAGGCATGTGCTGTTGTGGAGCGCACCATCGGGCTCCTGTAGGGCAGATGGCGATGCCTTGATGCTTCAGGAGGGATCCTGCTTTACAAGCCTGAAAAGGTGTGCAACATTGTGAGGGCAGTGCTGTGCTTCACAACGTGGCACAGATGAAGAATGTGCCATTACCCCCTGACGCAGATGGTTGTGTTGGCCCGAGCCCTGACCCCTTTCCCCAAACGTTTGAGGCAAAAGCCGGTGCCGCACGTTAATGTGATGCATCGGTTGTAAAAAAGACGACACCAGGTGTGGAAATGACACTATTTCTTGGCCAGATGTTTTAGTGAAGTGCTAATTTCACCAAACACATTTTTTATTTTAATTCTTTTGCAACTTCTGTTATTGTACTGATTGTTTCATTTTGCCTCTGAAGAACAGCCTCTGTGAGGACACGGCCGCTGCTGGAATGTTGGGGTGCATGAAGTTGGCTGGAGACGCCGGGCGCACACCTTTCCTCTGCAGGTGGCGATGTCTTGATGCTTTAGGAGCACCACTGCTGACAGGGCTGGAACATGCAGCAATTAAAAAAGACAAACTACTGTATTTAGTGAATTAAGTCCCTCTTTCTGTAAATGGAGTCCAATTGTTTTGTGTATAAATGTGTTAACACAACCTAAATGTATCTGGTTTACACTCGTTTAGAACAAATTAATACAATCTTCCTACCTGAGTCATGCCATCCGCCCTGCATGGAATCTGTGTCCCCTTACACCTCCGTCACAACTCCACTCAGGAGAGATTCCCCAATTATGCCAGCCAGCTTCTGATCGAATGGCGTGAGCTCCGGTTTCCCGACTCCACCCCCCGTGGCACACACACACCGTCGGTGTAATGCAATGCGCTTCTTGGCATCGACTTTAAGGTCGGACCACTTCTTTTTGACCTCTGCCAAGGTCCAACCTTCTAGGGCAGCAGCATTAACAGCTTCGGTCACCTGCTGCCATTGTAGGGCCTTTTTGGCGTTTGTTACAGCAGCAGAGTGTCCTCCAAATAGTGATGCCTTTCTTGTTTCCACCTTTCTGACAAGAACTTCAACTTCACATTGTGTGAAGTTTCTTTTTAATGCCCTTCGCTGTGATTTCTCCATGATGCTCCTAATTAATTCAGCAATCATTAATATTAATCAGGGGCATTTCACTGGCTTTTTATAGGCAACTGTGGGCGTGCCATTAAGCTCACACAGGTGCACCACATTTAGAGAAGTTTGTGATTTATAAAGGGAAATCAGCGTACGACGTGCGTGCGCACTGTTTTATAAATCAGAATATTTTTGTGCACACGCAAAATCGTATGTTTGTCTGTACGCCACCTTTTGACGCCAATCCTACGCACAGTTTTATAAATGAGGCCCCAGGTCTTATTAGGAGAGATGGCATTCATCCCACTTTGGATGGAGCAGCTCTCATAGCTAATAATCTGACCAAGTTTATTCGTGATCCAACATCATAACATCACAGGCCTGAGACCAGGAGATAGAGTGTCAGTCCTACACGCCTCTCTGCGCTTCCTTTAGAGTTACCCAGCCAAAACCCCATAGAGACTATGTCTGATTATAACTCATTTAAAGCCTTTGTCTAAATATTAGACAGCCAGCCTGGAAAAAACAAAAGCCAAGTACATTTGTTATAGTGTACTGCGCTCCTGGTCCATATACAGACTTTTTGGCTGAATTCTCAGAGTTCCTTTCAAGATCAGTCCTTAAAACAGAAAAAGTAATTATTGTGGGTGATTTCAATATTCATGTAGACATAGAAAAAGTCTCTGCTCTGCGTTCATCTCATTAATAGAGTCCATTGGCTTCTGTCAGGGTGTACATAAACCTACTCACCGCTTTAATCACACCCTTGACCTTGTTTTGACTTATGGCATTGAAACTGAAGACTTAATAGTCTTTTCAGAAAACCCTCTTCTGTCGGATCATTATTTAGTATCATTTGAATTTGTATTACTCGATTACACACCGCTAGAAAAAAGCTTCTACACTAGAAACCTATCTGATGATGCTGTAGCAAAATTCAAAGAAGTGATTCCATCAGTACTAAATTCATCACCATGTCTGACTATAACAGAGGACTTCGTCATTAATGTCAGTCCCTCCCATATTGATCATCTTGTTGATAGTGCTGCAGGTTCACTAAGAGCAACTCTGGACTCCATTGCCCCTTTAAAAAAGAAGAGTCTCAAACATAGAAGATTAGCTCCATGGTATAACCCCCAAACCCACAATCTAAAGAAAATACCACAAAAACTAGAGAGAAAATGGCGTCGCACTAAACTGGAAGAGTCTCCATTAGCCTGGATATACACCCTTAAAAGCTATAGGAAGGCCCTCCACAATGGCAGAGCAGCCTATTACTCAGCACTAATAGAGGAGAATAAGAACAACCCTAGGATTGTGTTCAGTACTGTAGCCAGGCTGACAGAGTCTCGGGTCTATTGAGCCCAGTATTCCTATAAGCCTCAGCAGTAATGACTTCATGAGCTTCTGTAATGATAAAATTCTACTTATCACAGACTAAATTCATCACCTCCTGCCTTCAAATGATATCAGTTTACCTTCAAACACAGGAAGTTTAGACACAGCTGCAAGACCTGATGTACTGTATATCTGGACTGCTTCTCTCCCATTGACCTTCAACAACTAACTTCTACTATTTCTTATTAGATCTTAGTGCTGCGTTTGATACCATTGATCATCAGATTCTACTACAAAGACTCCAGTATTTAATTGGCATTAAAGGAACTGCATTAAGATGGTTTAAATCCTATTTATTAGATCGATTTCAGTTTGTACATGTTAACGACGAATCCTCCATGCATAACAAAGTTAATCATGGAGTCCCTCAGGGTTCTGTGCTTGGATCATTATTGTTCACCCTATATATGCTCCCTTTAGGTAATATTATCAGGAAACACTATTATTTTCCATTTTTATGCAGATGACACACAATTATATTTATCAATGAAACCAGGTGAAACTAATCAACTAATTAAACTTCAGGCATGTATTACGGATATAAAAAACTGGATGACGTCCAATTTTCTGTTACTCAATTCTGACCAAATTGAGGTTATTGTGCTGGGCCCTAAAGGTCTCAGAAACTCGCTATCTAATGATATAACCACTATGGATGGAATTACCTTGGCCTCCAGCATTACCTTGGCCTCCAGCTCCACCGTGAGGAATCTGGGAGTTATGTTTGATCAGGACAAAATTGTCCTTTAATTACCATATTTAACACATTTCTAGGACTGCCTTCTTCCACTTGTTAATATATCAAAATTCATTGTTTCTCAAAAAGATGCAGAAAAATTCATCCATGCATTTGTTTCTTCCAGACTGGACTATTGTAATTCCTTATCATCAGGCTGTCACAACAAGTCTCTACAGACTCTCCAGCTGATCCAGAATGCTGCTGCACGTGTCCTGACCAGAACTAGTATCAGAGATCATATCTCTCCTGTATTAGCCTCTCTGCATTGGCTCCCTGTAAAATCCAAAATAGAATTTAAAATCCTTCTCCTCACGTACAAAGCCCTTAATGGTCAGGCACCAACATACCTTCAGGAGCTCATAGTACCCTACTACCCATCAGAACATTACGCTCCCTGGATGCAGGGTTACTTGTGATCCCTAGAGTCTCCAAAAGTAGTAAGGAACCAGAGCCTTCAGTTATCAGGCTCCTCTCCTGTGGAACCATCTTCCAGTCTGGGTCCAGGAGGCAGACACCCTCTCTACATTTAAGAGTAAAGCTTATAATTAAGACTGGCTTAGGCTAGTCTTTAACTTTGCTGCTATAGGCCTAGACTGCTGGGGGACTTCCCATGATGCACTGAGCTCCTCTCTCTTCTTCTCCCCCTTCTTTGCAGACTCATGTCTCATGAATGCCCAATCCAAATGTCCGGACTTCACCGCACTTGCAGACTCGTGGAGTTTGCGGGCGCGTTCCCGGGAAGTCTGTGAGTGCTGAGGGCTGTCTCAATACACAATTCATCCAGTCCACAAGGGGCGTCAAGCGGACTTTCTGCAGACTTCCAGAGAGTCCGCTTGGGGTACAGACTTCACCGGACTTCACTGATTTAATTACCCACAATTCATTGGAATACGTTGTAGGTTATCCACTTGCCGAACAAAAACACAAAAAAATGTATTATGAATGTGTAAAACAATTACTCTATTATAACGTTGCTTGAATCATGTAGGCCAGAAATGGTATTCAACCACATCATGACACAGAAACATGTAGAAGTACAGGCCATAGAGGTAAGCAAAATGCATTTTATTACTGTAGTCCTTAAATGATAGCCTATAAAAACTGTGCAGTGTAATGCCAATATAGGCTATGAAAAATGGCGGACAAACGACAGAAGGTCTTCCAATGTAAGAAAAACCCGATTTATTTAGCCATAGTCTGGGGCGTATTTACAAACATTTCCACAGAAACGAGTGAAACAGACTTGAGGACTGTCTATCAGCAGCTTTATTTAAGCCCTGCAGTCTCTCGCTCTCGCAGACTTGAGGTGATGACGTTGAACACGTCACAGTACGTACGACTGAATTCCGTGAGGGCTCAGTCCACAGTCCGGAGGGTGGACATTTGGATTGGGCCTAATTCATGTTACTAACTTGACTTCCTCTCCGGAATCTTTGTGCTTTCTCATCCCGCCGGTCAGAGTGGACCAATCTACTGCTGGGATCATGGTTGACACCCTCTGACATCATCATCATCATCATCATTACCATTATTATTATTATTATTACTATTACTATCATCATTATTATCAATATCATCATCATTATCAGTGTTGTTATTGTAGTAGTTATTATAAATACTACAAACTGTAATCTCTCTATTATAACAGCTGTTATTGTTATTGTGATTGAATATGTCTGTGTCCCTTTCCCCCTCCCCCTCTCTCTCCCCCTCCCCCCCCCCTCCCTCTATCTCCCCCCTTCCTCTCAACCATGCGGTTGCTTTTAAATTCTGAGAACAAAGCGTAAACTGAGGGCAAGATTGGCTGAACATAAACATGCCATCAGAACTGGCAACTCAAAACCCCATGGCCCTACATTGCAGGGAAGCTGACCATGGCAGTTGCAGTTCTCTAAAAATGTCAGGCATAGAAAATCATCACGCTCAATAAGGGGTGGAGACAGACTAAAGAGGCTCATACAAAGAGAATCTAATTACAAAGACAATCTTTTGGGATGTACACTAAAGCTACACAGTACCCAGGTTTGAATGGGGAACTAGACTTCTCTCCTTTTTTGATATTTAGATATCCCAGATTTTTTTAACTACATCAAGTGTCTTTTGTACTTTTGAATCTGTACTTTCTGAAGTGCAGTCAGTTTTGTGAATACTCCAAACTCAGAGTTGGATGATGCATAGATATGGCTGATGTACATATTGTATATTACATGTTTATTGAGGTTTCCAACTTATTATGTATGTGTTTTCTCTGCTGAACCTGGTCTGTCATGCAACTTTTTGATTTGAACTGTGATTGTTGACCGCCCACACTGATCATGTGACTACCTGACATTATATATAGGAAGTAGTCAAGGGGCAGCCATTTTGTACTTGCCCTGATGAAGGCCTATGGCCAATATTCATATGCGCATGTTTTTAAATTTGATATAGCCCCGTCATATTAAAAGCTTTTTATACATATGACCCTTGAAAAACTTCAGTTTATGGTTAATTTGTGAATGGATCCCACTGAAGAGCACAAAGGGGACACCACTTGCCTACACCGAAGCAGCAACAGTCTGTGGTCCTTGGTCAGAGGACCGTCTGCCTCCACCAGTCCTCTCAATCAGCAACTCCATTCAACTACTTGTGAACTAATGCACCAATAGTTAACTGAGGAGGGTTACTGTGCATCCTTGTGTGTGCAATAGGTCTAGTGATGCATCGTATTCTGTAGGTCGGGGGGCCCATCATTCGTTTGATTATTCTGATTACTATGGGATGGGATGCAGGTGGGTGAAATGAAACGTCATTAATGAGGAAAATATTAATAACGCTTCCAGCAGCGATCCCCCAGCAACAAAAACAGTAAGTGCATCTCCACCGTCTGTGCCATTAACCAGAGCTGCCAACCCTGGGAAAATATTTTGAGCAATACAGTGTAACCATATCACTGGGTTCACACGTACAGTCATTTACCAACTCACCACCATATTAAGTTACTTAACATATACAGCAAATGGGGTCAGATGAAATCAGGGTGTATACAAACTGATAACCTTCAGTTAATTGCATTCATTTAATTAAAATGTAGATAATATATTTTGTCTATTGTAACATAGCCTATGTTAATGTTAAATATGAATAAAATCCAATTTCCTATTCACTTGAAAAATGTATCTAGGAATGTAGGGCGAAGGAAAGGCGACCGACCGACCGACCGACCGACACACTCACACACACACACTGCAGTAATACAGTAGTTATGAACACAGGACTATGAAAAGTCAAGTCTAACCATCTGTGACACAGTGTTAATTATTGTTTTGCCAACTTCAATGCATGGTGACCAAACAAGCTAGCTTACAAGTAACATAACGTTAGGCTAACACCCACCAAGCCTGTTTACCTTTGTAAAGGAGTTAAACTCTTTGCACTGCTTTTGTCATCAGCCAAACAAAGTAGGGGTAACAAGATAAAAATTCATTCGTGTTGTTTTTGATCTTTTGAAATGATATACATTATGCATTTGCCGATGGTTTTGGCTTGAACTCAGCACCAGAACGCTGCTGCCTCTTGTGTTTAGAGTAATATTGCACCATGACTTTGGACGTGGTTTTTGTTAATCAATGGTTAAGTCATTTTCTGCTTCCTCAAGATAGCAATGTGCTAATTCCTCTGACCAGACTTTATTGAGGCCAATGCTCCTTTGGGCACAGAACTAATGTAAAACATTAAGAGTGTGATCATTTGCTTGTTCTCTTTGACACAAACTGAATTACTGTAAATGGTAAAAAGACAATAAATTTAATGTTTTATCTCCTCAATTTCATTGATTTTTTTTAATTTATGACTAATCTGAATTTCATGGCAGCAACATGTTTTAAACAAGTTGGGACAAGAAGAACAAAAGACTGGAAGTTGTGGAATGCTCCAAAATCACCCGTTTGGCTCATTCCACAGGTAAACAGGTTCATTGGTAACAGGTGATAGTACGCAGCATCCTGGAAAATCTGTCTGCCAGCTTTCAGCATTTAAATGAACACATTATTCTTATCAGAACCTGAAAGAGATGCAGAGAAGAAACAAACAGCTGAGCGGGTTGTCTCTGTGATTACAGCTGACACCATCTCAGGAGGCCAGTTGCCATGGCACCCAGCAGCACCCGGATGCCCCTTGATTGGTTGTCGGGCCCTTGTATCCCAGCAGCCCATGCTTCTCCATTAGTATTCTGGGAGTTTCTTCCACTTGTGGTTTGACCGGCTCTGTTGTCATCTTTTCCTCACACCACCTTCATCCTCTTCTAAAGTCTACTCCATAATCACCCCTATCTGCTCTCTACCTCCATTCAGTCTCGCTCTTTTTTCCTTGTTCCCTCGCTCTCTGTGGTGTAAACCATCTGTTCCATAAATAGTAGTGATGGAGGAAGCCCAGTGGCTACTGATGTGAAGAGAGGGGAGCTGACTGCTGACACAGTTCAAGCTCAAACAGACATCAGCTAGCTAAACAAATCAATGTACACACACACACACACACGTGTACTTTGACAGAACAGGTATCACATGTTGCATTTACTGGCAATATAAAGAGAACTAGATGAAATAGATAGATACTGCCGATGCTGAATCTGACCTCTGTGAGGGCTGTATCATAAAAGAGGATGACGAGTCAAACCAGACTCACTTAGAAAAAGAAATGGAATATCATCACAGTATTGGAGTAAAAAATGTCCAAAGGATCATTAAAAACAATCAGAAGAGGGCATCAATACGCCATTGTAGCATCTAGTCTGCCTTATCAAACAAGAAGAAACATTATGTTGTAGTTGTCACTACCACATTGATTGAATGCTGTTATATTTTACAGTAAATAGTACCCAATTCACGTACAATTGAATTCATAATCGGGTTTCAGAGATAAATCTCAAATACTGTTTTCACATACTAAACAGCATGCTGGTAGAGAATCAGTGGCTGGCTGGGAGCTGAGGCTGAGTAGTAAAATGCTATGCTAATGCCACCCAAGACACAGAGGAAAAATTCTAGTTGTCTTCAACAACTTCTCAAACCAATCAATTAATTGCATGATGATATTGATGCTTCTCTTTGTCTTTTGTTATTCGTGTGCGTTGAAGTGATCTGGGGCCTCATTTATAAAACTCAGCGTAGATTCCATCCTAAAACATTGTTTACTCACAGATCTCAGAATGTTCTTACGCCAGAAAATATTCAGATTAATAAAGCAATGCGGCGCAGACCTGTATGCAGTCTTCTCTTCATAAATACCCACCTGCGGTGAACTGGGCGAGTATAGTCTCCTCCCACTGTCTCCCACTACTCCTCCCACTGTCGTCCCACTACTCCGTCGTCCCACTACTCCTCCCAGTGTCATCCCACTACTCCTCCCAGTGTCATCCCACTACTCCTCCCAGTATCGTCCCACAATCATCCATAAATAGTCAGTGCTAAATGTCTCATGAATATACTAACGTTGTTAAGGAGCCTCTATTGGACTATCAGTGATGTTGATGATGATGATGATGCTGATGAAGATGATGATGAGTATGAAGAAGAAAGCAGAGTTAGAGGTTCTCATCACTGTAAAACTGTTTTGTTTGGAGGGCTTAGCAGTGGAATATCAAATAAAAGGAAACAGGCTGAAGGTATTGGGTAATACTGTAGACTGACATGCTGTCCAGCCAATCAGAGAGCTAGAATTAGTAGCTACGGTGTCACTGTTTGAGTGATCAACAAGGTTGGTTGAGATTCTCTGGTGTTACTTGCTAACAGCTCATGTTGATGTTGTGCAGTGTGTTAATAAAACACGTTAAAGGACAAGTCAGCTGTGTCTCCAGCAGTTTGTCTGACAGAAGCATGTGGTGGATGGTGAACAGGGTTGGATCAAACAACCAACTGTTGCAGAGTCAAAAAGAAGGTCAAAAACACAAAAAGATAAATAGAAAAAAGATCCTAAAATTCAGAACATGTTTTTATCAACCAAATATTCTGCTTCTGTCCATATTTGTTGGTTTTTAGCATTAAAAACAACATTTTAACTGCAGTCAGAAACTGTTTGACACACAGAGGAAAAGTCTCACCTCCTGACTGATACACAATGCTGACATTCAATTAAAAATGTAACAACATCAACAATCCTCAAATAATTCAACCATATCTGCATCAAACAATATAATGACATTAAATTACATTTACATATTTATGTATTTATTTATTTCTCTCTCTGCCCCTCTCACACTACAGATCCATCTCAGTCTTTTTCTCTCTGCTCATGAGCTATGAGAGGAGGGAAGAGAGAATTTTAGCTTGGGAAAATGTTTATCTCAATGCAGGATATATTATATTAAAATTTTATATTAATTTTTACAGATAAATGTCAAAACCTGTACATTAAAACACAAAAGACAAACATGAATAATCCTATCTATAATGATTCTAAGGTCATTTAAACTGAAGCTATTCTGACTCGCATGAATATGGGCCGGCATCGCATCCTCTTCGACACCAACACAACAGCACCGCTGCTGGAAAAGATTCTATGGAAACACTGAAATAACAGTCATAATATGTTATTATTGTCTGACTGTATTATTGTATAACACATCTAATGTTTATGTAATGTTTGAGGCACGTATTTCAAATCCAAAATGATGCAAACAAAAACGCAAAGATGAAATAAATAATATGTATAGAATTTCACATTATTATTTCATTTATTATTCGGGGCATGGCCCTAACCCCACTAGGAACCTCCGTTTTTGGACCTCGGTATAGTTACGATGTGTTTCTTTTATTAACTTTAACTTCTTCCAGTGGAGTGAAATGTGGTAGAATGTAAGAATGCAGTTTATTGAGTCATCCTCTCCTTGTCATCACTTTGTTTTAAGTGTTTTGCATGGAAATAAATAGCCAAAAATTTGGTGCACACGCATACTCTCTATCAGCTCTGTCCACTGGGACTAAAATAATTTCTAGGGGAAACACTGCTGAGCTGTTTCACACATTACACCTCTTTTGTTTTCCCAGCGCTGTTCAGTGTAAATAAACCAAGGTATTGTAGAGAAGGGTGTGACGTAGAAGTGTTGCACAATCTCTGTAAAAATGGCTTCTGTCTCTGAAACCAATGACGTGTTTTGAGAGACAGAGGAGAAGAGAAGATGGAGGGAGGACTTTTTGACCTGCTCACCAGAACCTGTGATATTAGCTTGTAAGCTGACACACATTGAACATCACTGGTTCACCATGGTCACCTCTCAGTTTATCATGTTAGCATGCTAACATTTGCTAACAAGCGCACTTGGAGAGCGCAAACCTCCGCCAAGGCCAAACAATCCTCAACATAATTCTTAAGGTCTGTGTCCACCAAAGTATTTTTTCCTGATGCCAACGTATTTGTTTAATTATTTGCAATGGGAGCATCGCGTATTTACACTACGCCACAAACAGCAGCAGCGTGACGAGGCGCTGAGCATCTTTTCTGCACTGAGCGTCTTTTCTGCACGTGTGGTGTTTTTTTCTAGTCGCCGAGAGTTGAAAAATGTTTAAGCTTGGGTGAAACGCTGCACTCATCACCGTCACTTTTTACCCAGCCTTCCAATCACAGCGGAGGAGGGGCGGGCACCATATAGACCTGCGGGTCCTTCCCCTCTCCCTACTTCTTTCAGCCCTCCCTTCATCCAGAGCCAGGGCAAGTCCTCTACCTTGTGCTGCTGTTTTTACACTCAGTATTTGTTAATAAAACAAACTATCTGCAAAATTAGGTACCAACCTAACAAACAAACAGACAAACAAACCGAACCAATCACATAACCTCCTTGGCAGAGGTAATTACTCGCTAATCAATGACATTTCAATCATATTCTTGTATTATTAAAAAGTTCAGGGGTGCAGATAGTGCAGTGGTTAGAGCGCACGCCACCTCTACTGAGGATATAGACCTCTAGCAGTCGACGCGGGTTCAATTCCGACCCGTGGCCATTTGCCGCTTGTCTTCCCCCCACTCTCTCTCCCACATTTCCTGTCACCTCTTCGGCTGTCCTGTAAAATAAAGGCATAAAACTGCCCAAAAATCTCTCTAGTCTACACAGAGAGGTTCTATCCAGGGGAGTACTAAATAAAACTGCATGCCTCACTTGTTCTTCTTCTCTGTGTTTATTGATGGATTGCAAACCAAATTTAAATGTGCACACCTACTGTATCTGAATGTGTAGATGCTTGATTTGTTATATCCATGAAAGCAATTGGTTTGGTATTATTGTCTCTATTTTTCAGCAATAACTTCATAGGTAGCCAGTTGTCAAGATACAGTATTTGTGAACAGATAATACTGTATCTGGGCTTGTGTACATTATCCCCCCCATAAGTCACACATATAACCACAGAAAGTTGTATTGACCTGTTGCTGGCTCTGTTCCTCCAGGTTGAGTTTGACCTCCAGTGACTGTCTTGCCTCCAGAAAGGCCTTCCGATGTTTCCTGTCGGCCATGTAGTACGACATGATGCCCACAGTGATGGCACAAACATAGATCACAGTGTTGGCCAGCAGCTTTAAAACAAAGAGAATGCAACAGTTAGGGATCAATATTTCATGACCTGATGCACAATCAAGCCATAATAGGCAGTGTTGGGCGGTAACAGCGCTACAAGTGGTGTCGTTACTAGTTCAACTACATTTCTCAGTAGCATGGTAGCATTACTCTTTTCTGAATTAAATAGCTCTTCAGTAACTGAGCTCTCTGTGTGGTAACATCCACACAAGCTACATTTCTCCCAAGTATTTCTGAGGCTCAACAGCAATGGGGCTTTCTGTTGCGGTCTGAAATAAACTGCTAAGGATCAGTAAGTGACATCACCGCCTTACACAGACATGTATGTGCAGCCAACAGAAGCTCATCAGTGCGACGGTAACACCAAACCTTGGGCTGATGCTTTCCACATGTTTGCTGCAGAGGAATACAGACATGCTGTGGAGCTAGAAAAGCGACAGTGAATTTTGGCACTGAAAACGTCATTATAAGCTCCATGGATGTCTGAGTCTCCAGAGCAGACCTCCTGTCCATAGGAGTGATGTTTCTCTTTAGTATCCCTCTCTCTTCCTCTCCCCTCAAAGCCCTCCTCTCCACGCCTAAACAGCACCAATCACACCACATAAAACTGCATAAAACTGACATCTTTTGTTGCAGTTTGGCCTTTGGTTCACTGGAACCTAGAAACAGCTGTGGTTGACTTAATGTATGAGTTCAAAGTTGTAATACTTTATATGCTCGTCTGGGTGAAAGAGATTGTATAGATAGGTAACTGCATTTCACAAGATTACTTCCATACCCTCCAACACACTTCTCTCCCCACTCTTACCTGTCTGCCAAGTGCTGCCCCCTTTATGGCCTCCTGCTGCTGCTGGGCAATGGTGACACCAAGAACCAGGGTGTGGACCCCGCAGGATACAGTGGTGATGAGCACGATGGGTGTTAGCCTCAAAGGCAGTGTCAAGAAAAAGGAGAAGCTGAAGAAAGCCTGCCAGCCCACCGTGTCACTGGGCTGGTGGAAGCGAGCATAGTTCAGACCCAGGTAGCAGAATATCTGAGCTGCTATGAGCAGCCACAGGGCGTAGGGCACCACCCGTCTGGAGATGCGGTCTGGCAACAGCCCAAAGCGGCACAGTAAGTAGAGAATAACATCTGCTGCTAGCCCCACTGATGCCACTAAAACAGACGCCAGCTTGTCAGAGGTGTAGACAACTGCACACATGATGATGATGTAGCTGTCAAAGAGGGCGGCGAACACAACAAGGACCAGCAGGGTTTCGTGTCTCTGCCGTCTGAAATACGTCTGGTAGAGGTTCTCGAGAGACTCAGGCGCGAAAGTGAGGCGCATGAACCGCGGCAGGCAGAGGCAGCATCCTGAGCTCCGAACTGTGACTTCATGTGTTCTCCCCACAGCCTGGCCGGGGTCTGAGGGCAGCGTCACAGAGCAGTCTGCAGAATACTCAGCAGAGTACTCCGGCTCTGAAAAGGCTCGGTTCCGAGGCATGATGAGCTTCTGCTTCCTGCCTTCTCCTGACAACCAAAAAATGTAAAGCTGTTTGACTTCCACCACTAGACCGAACACAGAGAACTCAACTAATGAGTAGCCACCTCTTTCCCCTGAGAGCCCACATATGTGGCATCACATCACAGCAGTGAGCTGATTGGAGAGATGTCCTCTTACATATTTGGTCACTCCATTCAGTGCAGAGACAGCTAGTCCTGTGTCACATGCACAGATCAAGCACGCCTACTCTTCTTTAGCAACGTGATCCAGAGAACGTGCATAACTCGTTTCCTCATTCAGCTTCACCAATGTGATTCTTTCACCAGCTCCTTTCCACCATCGTACCAAGTCAGAGTTGTTGAATTCATTAACGCTGGATCAACTAAGCTCATGTATGCGTGACGTCCTCGGTCTCCATCATTCCTCTGGGCTGGAGAGGTCCGTGCTCGTTGGTCTTCCATAGTCCCCGCTCACATGGCCTGAATGAAAAGGGACACGAGTAAGAAATTCACCTTCTCTCAGCACAAAGAGGTAAAACACTAACTGTATGATACAGGTTTTCTGTTCCTGCCATAATGAGACTAAATAAAATTCACATATATTAAGAGACCTTCATCCAACCCACCAAACGTTTAGTAAAATTTGAACAGGTTTCCAAAGAAACATCTTCACTATCTTGAATGAGAATAAAACGGTGAAAAAAATGTTGTTTAAATGCTGCTGCAATCTGAACACTCTGCTGCCGTGTCCGAAATACCACATCGTATATGACTCATGTTGGATTTGTATGTTTTATTTCTCATTTTTATATATAAATATTTGATTGAAAAAAATCTATTTGAAACCATTTTTCATTTGCAAACATACCATGAAGATTCTTATGTAGTATGAAGTCATCAAGTCCAGATTTATCTCAGTCCCACTTACATTTTTGAGAGTAACAAGTGACAAAACTTCTATAACAAAATATCGTGTTAGACAGTTGATGTATGTTTACCATAAATCAACTGTTTTATTCAAATATTCCACTGTTTCTGTGACCCTCTGACAGCTTCTGTGAACACTTTGGTAAACCATTTATCCACAAGAGTAAAGGTGAAGAATTTCAAACCAACCTTTCAGATTTGGCGTCAGATTATCTATTTCCACATCACCCAAGTACAGAGCCTCATCTTCCAGCTCAAACTGTAAAGTAATTTTGTTAAAATACTTGGATGTTCTATGCAAGAACCATAAAGAGGTGAATTTAAGATGTTTAAAATGTAGAAGAGACCCCAGAGACTTAAATGAAATAAATTCGAGCTGAAATGTTGTCTGTCACACACATGCCGAGTTGAAAACTGACCCTAAGCTTTGAAAACATGAGTAATATTTTACTCCGATAATGGAGAACCGGCTTTAACTCAGATTTCAGGGTCTGTCCATACAGGCGCCAGGACCTCTGCTGTAGGCCTACCTCGCTACATGTTGGTCAAACGCACAGGTGTAACAACGCACTGAAGACACACTGTCCACAGACATGTACACGGTCACATTAACCACAGAGGAGCACAGCTCTGTCACTCTGTCACCCAGAAACTCGGTTTAAATGGTTCTTTAGCATCTCTATGCTCATCTGATAGCTAACGTTAACTATCTGAATCTGATCCTCCTACTGTCCATTAGCCTAATCTGCTCTGATTCCATTCACCTGCTATTCTGTATGCTGTGAACATTTTATACATAATGTAAAGGCTGACGCACTGATGCATTCCGACTGCTTACCGTGTGGAAAGTCGGATTTCTCCCTTGGGTTCTAACGTGATTTCCTTCAGACAGACGTGACTGTCCTAAACCAACATATATTCACACAGTCTGGATGGAACTAAATGCCTCATGGAAAAGTCGCCTCGTCGGGTGAACAATCCCAGCTTCTCTCCTCTGTTTTCCGCAGATGACACGGAACAGCGCCACTGTCAACTACACTCCGTGAACGCACCATTTCCGCTCCCTTTCAAAATAAAGCCATCATCAGAAGATGTGCCTTTCTTTTCAAGCCTGGAGGAAATTAAGAATCATTTAGACGAAGGTAATTAACGGTGATCCCATCTAATATCACAAATGAAACTAAAAGTATGGCTGCTGTCTCACAAGCTTAAAGCAGTGGTGGACTCAGGCCATCTGAGGGGCATGGGCAAAAAAACTAAAAAAGGCACCAGTAGTATGCAGTGGAGCACCAGGCACAAACGGTCCATGTGTAGCTGTTCACATTACTTTTAAAATGTGTCCTATATCAGACTCCAGTATGAACAGTTCACAACCCTAAACTGACCCGCATGTGCAAAAGAACAATAACAAAGACGTCACCCGCAGCATGCCATCAATACGGAAGCAAAATGGAGGCCACTGAAGTTGGTCTGAATGCGTTTGTTTATAACGTGTTATGCAGCGGAGGTCAGAAAATTTTAACCCTAATTCTAACCCTAACCCTGGACCCAGTGTAAATAAGTGGGAGAACACTCATATGCTCAGCTTTTGTTATAAACTGAAAATCCTCACTTAAATATACAATAAAGACAACAGCAATATTTATATTTCTAAGAAAAAGTTACTCGGTTAAGTTTAGTTACTATATTGTTTTAGTGGTTCCTCTGCTGGAATGGTAGCCCTGAAAGCCATTTACGATACCAGCTGTTTGTTTTCCCTGGAGGTGCACCCTAAAGCACTGTAGCAAGTTTTACATCATAAAAGCATTCAGTTTATGCCTTTACCAGTTGATGGAGTAACACTGAGATGATAAATTGGCCTTTTGCATAACTACATAAACTCTATTCAGTGATGAAGACCTTGAAATGTAGATGAAATGCACCTTGAAATAAGTATAGGTTTCCCTATATGCTAGATGATGAGTTGTCCTCCATGGATCAAGTTTAGATGAGTTAGATGAGGACCCAAATGCAGACTAAGTCCAGACAGTGAGGATGCAGGTCAAAGATTTAATAAACAGGTAAGGTAAGATAGTACAACACAAAAAAATCCAAAAGAGTAACCAAAACAACGTCCAAGAACAGGCAAAAATCCGACTGACAGAAAACTTACTGACAAGCACCGGGAGAAACACTGGGGAAAGGCTAGGACTGATGAACTGGCAACTAATAGAGGAAATGACACAGACTAAATACACTGGGATAATGACAAACAGGTGGAACAGGGAGGAGGAGACAACCACAGGTGGAGATGATCAGACAATCACATACTGGAGGGAAAATATTAAAGGGGAAGACACAAGGAGGATACAAAGAAAAACTCACAAGAAACAGGGCCTACAAAGACACAGAGGGAGAGGGAACAAACCAGAACTGAAAACAGAAGACTAAAAACGAGACAGGGGAAACAAAAGGGCAAAACAGATTTTTAAAAAACAAAACATTACAACATATTTAAACTCTTCTGAGGTCGCTAACACGTTGACAGTCATTAAAGTCACTTGTTTACAGTTGATTCAAAAGAACTACTGTATGATATGGTTCATAACCGTTGTTGAAGACACAAGTGGTTTGTTTGCCGTAATGGGCATCATGTGAGTCGTTAGCATTGTTCTCAGTTTCACTTAACTCAGTGATCTCAGAAGAGTTTAAATATCTGCAACTTCCCACCAGTAAGTTAGAACTGAAGAAGTTTCTTTGATGAGAGGTGAAGCGTCTTCAAACCCTAAACAGAAGTCCAGTTGCTTCAGATTCAACCCTCAAGGATCACGGCAACTCACAATGTGATTCAGTAGTGTGTATGGCCCCCATGTGTCTGTATCCCCCTGATGAGTCGGCGGATGGTGTCCTGGGGGATCTCCTCCCAGACCTGGATCAGGGCAGCAGTGAGCTACTGGACAGTCTGTGGCGGTACTTGGTGGCGTCGGATGCACCGATACATAATGTCCCATAGGTGCTCCATTGGATTTAGGTCACTGGAACATGAGGGCCAGTCAATGGCATCAATGTCTCATCATCCAAGAACTGCCTACACACTTTGGCCACATGAGACCGGCCTTTGTCCAGCACCAGGAGGAACCCAGGGCCCACTGCACCAGGAGGAACCCAGGGCCCCATTGCACCAGCATAAGGTCTGATTCACAATCACTTGTGCTTCCTAAATGGACAGATTGATATCCCTGTGGTTTAAGTGACTTGGTGTTATACTGTGATGATTAAGTGTTCCCTTAATTTTTTTGAGCAGTTTAGTTGATAGTTTGCTATGTGTTTTTATTACAAAGGTGTATCAGTTGGAACCTCTGAATTACATCACAAAGTATTTTAATCTTAAACCAGATTTTACAACTGTTTTATGATAAAACTGAGTTGGCCGTATTGTGCCTTTTCAAAGGGGGTGACTGGAGAGTATATCTGAAAACAAGGGTGTTACGCAGGGTGTTAAAACAGTAAACTCTGTTTGTCTTATGGAAACCCTTTCATAAAACCTACTGGATAAACTATAAATATATCATATCATCAACTGGCTTGTAAAGTATACCTATGTGCATACAGTGCATATTGTCTGTATTTTCAGAGACAATATTGATGTAAAACAAATATTTAAGAGGCTTTGCTGGTCAGAATTTGTCTTGTTTGTCAGTCTTGTCATTTTGTTGAGTTATGTGAGGATGACAGGTTACTGAATAAAGACGAGCACTTCAACATGTCTGTACTGACCATTTCGCTATTATAAAAAAGATCACCACTACGGTTGGAGGAAAGCATAGTTCAGACGCGTACAAATGAGGATGTCCACTGTTCCATGCATTCAAAGTAATTTATTTGATTCCTCTTCAATAACAAAACAACGGCCAACAAGGCTCTATCTTACATTCATCTTCCATAATTGCACGTCACATTTGCATGGTCAAAAAACTGTCTGCTTCTGCCATCCTTCCAACAAACAAATCATATTACACCGGTGCATTTAAAGACCTCTGATTACCGCTGATTCCCACAAACTTTGACGCCTTCTACTCCCCCTAGTGGTGGGAGGTAAACACAAACAAAATGCAAACCAATGGCCCTTACAATGTCTATTTTATCAGCTGTAGACTCAGAACACAGATTGGCATGGCATGCAAGAGGTAGGTTTGACTTTTCACACTCACAAGAACTTTTGTAAAATCTATAAATCAATAACTACACTAGCTGATCAGTACAAAGATGATTTGTCCACAGATTTTCCGGAAATGCTGTCATTAGTAGGCACATAGTCTCCTCCATAAAGGAAATCGAGCACGAAAAGGACCACTCCATATTACCAAGTGTACAAGATGTAGCCACAGCAATCAAACAATCTCTAACTCTTCCTGTGACGATCACAGAAAGATTCCTCTTAAAACAGAAACTAAAATTAAAGCTGATAGCAGCATTGAACAGACCCACACACCCCAGCGCCCATAGGGGCATGTGCCCGTTGGGGCGTGTGTCATGTCTACCAAATTGTACAATACATGTAGGTTAAACACAGACTTGGGGATGCTTATTTTAAGTTTTCCAGGAGGCGATGTGGAGCCAATTTGCCACAACCGATCCTGTAAACCATATGAGATCGTAAGTAGTACCACCTTTGATGAGTGTGTCAATTTTGGTGAGAATCTGAGTTTCCCTGGCCTCTCAACACCAACTTCCTGCTTGATGGCAAAGATCAAATGTCACACCGCCGCCATGTGACCCAAACTCACAATATTTAATATTTAATATAATATACAGTATATAATTTAATATCGGTGCTCGGGCCCTAATAATTCCTTGCAGTACAATAGGGTCCTCGCACGCTTAGTGCTCAGGCCCTAATAATTCCTTGCAGAACAATAGGGTCCTTGCACGCTTAGTGCTCGGGCCCTAATAATTCCTTGCAGAACAATAGGGTCCTTGCACGCTTAGTGCTCAGGCCCTAATAATTCCTTGCAGAACAATAGGGTCCTTGCACGCTTAGTGCTCGGGCCCTAATAATTCCTAGTAGAACAATAGGGTCCTTGCGCACTTTGTGCTTGGGCCCTAATAATTCTTGCAGAACAATAGGGTCCTCGCGCGCTTCGTGCTCGGGCCCTAAAAATGCATTTCCTGGAGAAAATGCGTGTGAATGCTGTACGCTGAACTGAGTTTCAAAATATTGCAGAGAGGCAAAAGGAATTGCCTGAAAATAATCAAAAAGATTAAATTCATTGCAATTGACTGCTGCCTCAATATCAAACAGATGAAGTGAATAGCTAAACACTGACAGAGGAAACAGCAGAGAAAAGGAGGAGTGAGGAGCAGGAAGGATAATGAGGAGAAAGGAGGAAGAGGAGAAATTTGAGTTCACTAACAGTTTAGAAGGATGAAGGTATGAGCTGAGATGAGTGCTAAAATCAAAATGGCCGACTACCTTCTAGGTGTATTAAGGCAGAGAGAGACAGAGAGACAGCAAAGAACAATCAACCAATCAGAACAGAGGAACCAACTGACTGTAGCTATTCAGCTGTAACTGTCAGTGAGACATACAGAGAGGGCAGAGGGATTAAATGAATTACCAGCTATAATTAGCACCAGGTGTGTGAGAAATGCTGAGTCATGCACACACATACTGTAGAAAATGAGTAAAAATTCATCCCTCAGAAAAGCACTGCCAGTGCCAAAGCATCGTCAGACTGAGCTGAACGCAATGGTGTGCTTTTTGTGTGGATTAAGTGAAAATACCACAGACAAATCACAGTTTACGTATTCGATCGTTTTTGGGTAGACTGTGAGACTACATTTAATATAGGTGCAAATGAGACAGTTGGAGGGTACTCGTGGTGTTTGGAGGTTCAATTAGCCCAAAACCATAAGTGCTACACTTATGTAGGTACATTTACTTGAAGCACGACAAGTTTTCCTACGTTTTCTGTCAATTTTATGGCTGTAGAGTCAAAATTGTGGGCGTGAAGGCAATTTTGTTAGTCCATTTTTGTTTTATTTTCTGTCCTCTCTTCACTCTCGCAGATCCCAGCTCTCACTCTAAGATTGGGTGAGATGCTGAAACTACATGAAGTTTAAGGAAGTATTTTGGGAAGACTGTGAATGATAGAATTAGAAGAATGATTTTTGAAAAGCTGAAACCTGTCTGAATGCCTTGAACTTTGAATGGTGTTTCTAGCTGAAAGTATGAAGGATTAGTGAATCGTTGAAAAGTATAAAGATTTTGAAGTTATGAGGAACTTTTCCCATAAGAATGAATGGGGAATGTTTCTCGGAAAATTTGGAATATCTTGGAAATTATGAAAGATATGAAAAATCTGAATAGATCCGATCATATCCTAATTGAGCTGAATATTTTTACATTTGAATGAAGTTTCTATGTTGAAGTATGCGGAAGAAGTTGAGTGCCAAAAAACGTACGAAGAAGAAGAAGAAAAAAAAGAAAATTAAAGAACAGGATAACTATGTGTTATCCTGCAAAGCATCCACACTAATAATAAAAACTCCTTGCAGAACAATAGGGTCCTCGCATGCTTCGTGCTCGGGCCCTAAATATCAGTATGTTCAAGGCAGTATGGTGCAGAGAGGACTCAGTTCTGGCCATCCTGAGCAATACAAATAAACACTCTCACTCTCACAGGGTGACTTAAAGAGCACCAGCATCAACACATTACTCAAAAATGTCCCATAGATGTTCAGTTGGGTTGACGTTTGGAGAATATGAAGGCAATAGAATATAATTTTCATCTTTTTTTACACTCTTTTTCAAACATTTTTAGTTGAATGCATAACTTATATCTTTAGTCTGACTATTGGAAACAGTAAATATCTCCGACCTTAGGAAGACAGCCTTGCATAAAGGGGTCCAGTACAATTACCTAAATAATCAACAAACTAGTACCAAACCATGCTGTTTAGCTAAGGTGATCAGGTGAGAACATTTTATCTCAACAATCCATTTTAAATCTTATCAGTCAGGTTCAGTGCTGTGATGATAGCATCAAAAGTCTTGAATAACTAGTGCATTACACCAGCGTTTGGCAGCTTTTTTTCAGTCTCAGTTTCAGAGAATGCAAATGTTCGAGTAAAAATGTGACATGTATTTAAAAATGTTCTCTAATGGACAAAGCACACACACACACAGGCACAATGAGTGGATATTGAGACCGGGGGGGAGGGGACCTAAGCCTGGGAAGATTGACCAACCACTCTATTCTGGCAGGAATGGATGAGAGGCAGACACATAGCTCCTGGTCCACAGCACTCAGTCGCTTCCTGGACTTATTCTTGATGGAAGTTTGGCTGAAAAAGCTCATTCTCTTTGAGAATTGGAGCAGAATTACAATGACGCTACTTGAAACTATTAGGTAATCCTCCTCCACTGATACCCAAAACTTGTCTAAAGCGATGTCTTAAATTTCATTTTTAATGTTTGATCTTCCCTGACCTCTGCCAGTTGCTCCTGTGCCACCAGTGGCAAGTCTTTTGAACTTTCCAGTACACATGAACGCCAAGGGTCACAGACCCAGTCAAACTCAGATGAAAAATGGTGATGAAATGTCTCATCAAAAATTTTCAGAGATGATGTCAGAGTGTGCTGCTGTTTGAATGTTCACTGCACAACGGAAACATGTCAAGTCTGTCCTGTTCCACAAAGGAACATCATGCATCATGCATAGATGTAAGTTGTAGCAGGTTATATAACGTAGTCATATGCTGACCATACACCAGCTGACCAGTCATTTGCTGAGTCATACGTTGCAGTTGTGACATGGAGCAAGAGGCATGTGAGACAACTTTTGATGATGTATTACTGTAGTTGGGTAATGATCTGCATTTTTCATGATAAGTTTAGTTTTTTGGAATTATAATAAATTTTATGATGTCAGCAACATCAAAATATTTTTGTGGTAACCCTAACAAAGCCAGATGCCTAATTGAGAGAAACAGCATTCGACATTAAGTAGGAGTTTTCCATCCAATTGATTTATTTTCAACTTTCAATACTATTGATTGTCACATTCTTTTGAAATGACTTAAATTTATTGAATTTGATTAAGAATTTGTGTAATTGGTTTATAAATTATCTCAGTGTTAGAACACAAGGTGTTTTGGGTTCATGGCCATCAATCCAATTTAATAAGTGTTAATGAAGGTGTGCAACATTTTATTAACCATTTTTCATTAAGGAGCTTCAGCTTCCATTGAGAGAACAAAGTCTCTGCCTCAACATGCAACTACTGTTGACAGCAACTACTGGTGCAGATGTGTCATCTGCAGAAATAATACCTTCTCACCATGGGCTGGTAAACAAAACAAGCTGCTTAAGTCTAGTATGGGACTACTTTGCCTACAGAGCCAACGCTGATGAACCCACTGACATAAAGAAGCCTATGTACTAAAGATGCTATAAAACAGTGTTGCATCAAGAAACACTTCAAACCTCACCAAATGCCACAGCGACAGACACCAAGATGCTAAATTATATGAGATATGTAGCTTATAAATAGCATATTATATCAACAGAAACCTACCTTTTATCATAAGATGCCATGAATAGCACATTAGAAAATGTGAGTTCCAACACAACAAATGTTTTCAGCTGAAGATCTCACTTTGGTGTTTTTTTAAATAGCTAAAGAGCACATGGGTACTACATGTCAATTCTTATCTACGGTGGCTCTTCAGCACCGTAGGAAAAGGTCAGTAAAACATTCACACTCTGACCGTAAACTTAGCACAAACATTAGCTCAATATTTTCTCAATGTTGGCTGATAGAGGAGAATGGGGATAAGCATGTGTAACGGCTGTAAATCACTTTGCTATGTCTTCATGGAAGCTGTCTGACACCAGCTCCATACTGCTCATGTGTCTCTATTGATTGTTCCACTGAAACCCTGTTGTGAACCTCAGATCATTAGCCATCGACCAGACATCAGCATCATCTCCCAGCTTCAGTGTCCCAAACAAGCTATCAAGGTTACATGACAAAAACACAAATATATCTGCAGGGTGTCTGCTTTATCCGAAGCCAGATTTTCATTTTAATCCACCCACCACCCACTAGTCAAGTTATTCTCTCTGACTTAGAGACACACCTACATGGCCATTTCATTGCACCTTTACCCGTGCCTCAGCGTTTGCCAGGAAGACATGCTTTACTCAGAACTAATGTGTAAAATTACACCCATCTTTGTCCATTCTGTGACTTTAAGAACTCTGATGCTTTAAATGTACTTGTGTCAACATTATCCAACACCCCCACTAAAATCCTGTACTGTAACTCTTCTACCAAGAGGGAGACATGACATTTGGTAATCACCTTATTTCCAACATTTTTCATTAAACCAACTCATGACTTCATGTGTGTCAGACAAAACTCCAAGGGCTATGTTTAAATGACCAAAGTCCATTACATTCAGGATGTGTTGAACTTCTTTTTAGCTAGTTGATTATTCAAGGGTCTGTTTTGTACCTGAAGTGATTTAAACCAATCAGACTGCCATCTCCCATTCCCTTTAAAAGCCAGGTGCACCTGCAGCTGGCACATTGCTATTTAAACAGAGCCACTCATTTCGTGTAGGGACAGGTATGTTGTCTTTGTCAAGTAGATATTTTGCCTCCACTGTCTCTCAATCCTATGTCCCATAAACACCTTTGTTTGACTGTATATGAGCAAATACATCGATATTTAAGGAGGAGGAGGGCGGCTGCTGCACATCCCTGAGGGTGTGATAGGACTAGTGATGCGTGGGTCAGTCTGCAGATCAATCAGGCATAAAAATGATCATCAGCAGCTTAACTTCATTAATGATTTAAATCTCCAACATACCAAAAGGATCTAATGTTAATCAAAGCTACATGCAGCGTTGAACGGGCCCTCGCACCCCGGCGCCCATCAGGGCCTGTGCCCGTCGGGATGTGTGCCAGTGTCTGCCTCACTACTGCCCACCTGGATAAATGCAAGGCCCTGTATTTGCATGCATTATGGACACTAACGGAGGGATTGTGATTTACATTATTTTGTCCACTATGTGGCACTAGACAACACCTAATAATTTTTACTCGTCTTCGATTATATCATGTGAAAGCTAGACCATGAATATTTTAAGAAAATCAAACTAACATAGTCAGACGAGACATTTTTGTATTTGCCAGCAGGTGGCGCTATCACTGTTACTGTTACTTATTGTTGTGTAGATGTCTTCAGGGTGGGACTTTAACTCAACATGTCAAGTTTGGGAAAGATTGGACCATTGACAGTGGAGTTATAAACCATCATTCATGGGGAATGTAGAAATTTGCCACACCGCCATGGCAACACCTTTCGGGTGATCCAAAAACCTTTGATAACTTTTCATCACTAACATGTTATAATATTACTGACCAAATTTCAAATTGATCGAACAAAAAGCCTAGGAGGAGTTTGGTAAAGTATAACACCTGCAAATTACAGAAAAATTCAAAATGGCGGATTTCCTGTTGCGTTTAGATCATGGGTTCAAGAAGCTTTTTAGTAGATCTTGATATGATACATATGTGTACCAAATGTCATACATCTAGGTTAAACGCACAGTGGGGGCTGCTTATTTGAAGTTTTCCAGGGGGTGCTGTGGAGCCAGTCCACCACAACTGACCCTGTTAACCATATGACAGGGGTGGCCAACCAGTCAGAGACTAAGAGCCACATTTTTTACTGTGTTACCGCAAAGAGCCACATCATACACATGGGCACACATGAACATCACCCCATCCCTTCCTCACACACACACACACAGACCTCTGCTCAGCCAGATTTATTGTAAATGTCACACACCAACATGATGACAGAAATTGACTCCTACAGTACTAAGACCACAGGCCAGTCATTTTCAACAATGAACATTGGGTGCACTGTCTCACACACACAAACTCTCAGTTCAACCAAGTCCACAAACAAAAATATAATAATTTACAATAGCGTTTTTCTTTTACTATGCACGTTGCTTCGTGGGACTTCTGGCATTCCTTGCCTTGAACAATCCTCTTCAAATCTGGCTTGTATTCCGTTGTTGCCACTCGAAGCAATTCTTTCACATGGGTGTCAGTCAGAATAGATCGATGCTTTGATTTCACGTCTTTCAGGGTAGAAAACACAGACTCGCAGACGTATGTTGACCCAAACATTGACAGTATCTTAAGCGCAGCCCGTTTGACATTGGGGTATTTTTCCATTGGCACACTTTTCCAGAACTCAATGGTCCCTTCCCTTAAAGCAGGTTTCAGTTGGTCCTCCTCACAAAGATCGATCATCTCCAACTCAGCCGCAGCCTGATCTGTGACTAGCGGGGCTTTCAAACAGTCCGTCTCCGCATTAAATGGGTCGACGAGGAACGTAATCTGTGGCCTTTTCAGTTGTAGATCACGGAACCGGGTCACAAAGCTTTCGTGCAGGTTTTCAACCAGTGTTGCATATCTGGCTCTTTGCTTATTCAGGGCGGCGCTGGTGACTTGCCCGCTGGCTTTTAGCAGAGTGGGGAAATGCGTTAAATCTCCCTTTTGAATATGCGCCTTGAACAGCTTCAGTTTGTTGACAAACGCAAACACACTTTGCACCAGGTCAGGCAGCATTTTTAACTTACCCTGCAGGGTCAGGTTCAGTCTGTCCAAGTGACACAGCATGTCGACCAAAAAGGCCAGATCCATAATCCACTCGAGGTCCGAGAGCTCGGGATAGTCCTTGTCCTTCTTTTCCATGAACAGTTTCACGGCATCCAAAAGCTCAAAGAAGCGAGAGAGTACCTGGCCTTTTGACAGCCACCTCACAGTGCAGTGCAGCGGCAGGTCACCTGGAAGCCCTTGGTCCAGCTCAGCGATGAGATTCTTGAATTGCCTGTGGTTAAGCGCATGTGTGCGGATGTAGTTGACGATTTCCATCACAGGCTTCATGACGTTGTCTAAATTCAATGATTTAGACACGAGTTGCTCCCTGTGGATGATGCAGTGGAAATTCCAAAACTCGGGAAATGTTTGGTCAGCTTTGCACAGCACCACAAGTCCGTTCACAGATCCGATCATGGCTGGCGCTCCATCCGTGGCTATTGCAGTTAGTTTCGGTATGGGCAGATTTGCTTTCGCAAATGCAGCCATCATTGTTTCTTTCACATCTATGCCACGGGTTCTGTCTTTTAATGGCACAATATCAAGGAGTTCTTCTTTGATCACACAATCGTTTGACACAGACCTTGCAAATATTGCTAACTGAGGCTTGTCTTGTATGTCACAACTCTCATCCAATGCGACACTAAAATACTCACATGCTTGAAGGTCAGAGTGCAACTGTAATTCAATAGCCGTGTTAATGTCCGATATTCTGTGTTCAACAGTGTGGCGAGACAGTTGGACGTCTGATACCATTCGTTTTAGTTTGTCGTTTTCAGGAGACAAGATTTGAACAACGTCACTGAGGCATTTTTTAACGAACTCCCCCTCATTGTATGGCTTTTTAGCCCGTGCAATGTTCCAAGCCAGTTGATACGATGCAAGCGTTACGGTCTCTGAGTGCTTCGTAAATTTTTGGAAAAACTGTATCTGCTTTTCTGCCTGACTTTTCAAAGTGACCAACTTGTGCTTGCGAAGTTCAGTCCCTTTTGGAAATTCCTGGTCGATGTTAGCATGGAGTGAGCTGAAGTGGCGCTGAAGATTTGAAGCTTTGAAATGCACTAATGACGCCTGACATATAAGGCAGAATGGCTTGCCATTACGTTCAACAAAAAAATATGAACTCTCCCACTCTGTTAAAAACGTCCTGTGTTCATCTTCATATTTTCGTTTTGCTGTGCATTTTTTCCCTGCCATTTTGAGAGCGAACTTGACACAAATTGTTTACTCAAATGATCTTGCCCCTACTGGGAAACTGCGGTATTTTCATCTCACGCACATGCGCGTTTGACGAAAATACCGTAATGAACTCAAGCGAAGCGAACACGCACATTAAAAAAACACAAACACAAACTTCGATATGAACGTAAGAGCCGCATGAAACCAGGCAAAGAGCCGCATGCGGCTCGGGAGCCGCGGGTTGGCCACCCCTGCCATATGAGATCGTAAGTACTACCACCTTTGATGAGTGTGTCAATTTTGGTGAGCATCTGAGCTTCCCTGGCCTCTCAACACCAACTTCCTGACTGATGGTGAAAATCAACCGTCGCTACACCGCCATGGCATGGAAAGTCACAATATTTATGATAAAGCTTCATCAAGGCCTTATGGCTTTACTAATCACATTTGAGGTCATTGTGGTGAACGCACATCAAATTCTGAATCCAATAGGTAGTGCTGTGACTATTATCAAATTTATCTCTATAGATGTGTTCAGGGCGGGACTCTTATCAAACGTGTGAAATTTCGGGCAGATTGGACCATGGACAGCAGAGTTATAACAACTTCCTGCTTCATGGTGAAACATCAACTTTTGCAGTACAGCGACGCCTACATCTTTGTAAACAAATGCACAAGTTTCACAGTCCTGCATCACCAACTTGTTATAGCTGTTTCACTGAATTTGAAGGCATTATACTCAATGGCCTAGTAGTAGTGTATCAAAACAGAAAATATATAATTTCCTGTTGCCAGTAGGTGGCGCTATGAATATAGTTAAATGTTGTCATGTGGATGTCTTTAGGGCGGGACTCTTAACCAGCGTGTGAAGTTTGGTACAGATTGGACCTTAGACAATGGAGTTATGACAACTTTCTCTTTCATGGCGAAACATCAAAATTTGATGCAATTTGACGCATAGCCACGCCCACACCGTTCCACAAAAACTCAGGTTTTTAGCAACTTTTTATCCTCATGGGGTTTAAATAGTACTGACCAAATTTCAAGTCGATCGGGTAAAATCTCTAGGAGGAGTTAATTAAAATACAAAGAGTGTGAATTTCAAAAATGGCCACAAAAATCAAAGTGGCCGACTTCCTGTTTGTTTGAAGTTTGTTCCAAGAGACTTTTTTTCGGTCTCGGTCAGTTACATATGTGTACATGCTGAACTTTAGGGGGCGCTAGCAAGCCATTTTGCCACACCCATTTCTACTCACCATATCACACGTACATTTCCCCCACCCCAACTAATTTTTCTGCCAACTTTCATGAGTTTTTGAGTATGGGAAAGCCCCCTGTGACGGCCCAATTGGCGGCTCTTCTCCAGTTTTAGTATATGTTTGGTCACATTTACACTGATTGTTTTCAATAACAGTTTGGTTCATCTTTTACGCAGTCTTAAAAATAACTGTTGAAGCCAATAATGTAATATCGGCCGATAACGTTATAACTGCCAATAATGTAATTATCACTCCCTCCAGGAAATACACGACACCGCTGTTCGTGTGTCACTGATGGATTTAATTTGTCTTTCTGGTACTTCGGAAAGTATCACCATCCACAATCCACCGTCGAACTGTACAAATATAACCATATGCACCATGAAATGCATTTACAGTTTATAGCACAAACTCAGCATACAAACAACGTGCACGACAAATACAAACGTGCAATAATTAACATACCTCGCTGGCTGTACACGACCGAGAGGGAATGAGTCCACTTTAGTAACTAAATCAGGAAATTGGCATCATTTATCACTGTTAACACTGCAGTCCTTTTACGCAGAGTTAACTTCCACCGCTTCATGTGCGCTCTTGGAGATGCAACAACTAAAACTTTCCCCCGGGCAACACGGAACATAAGTGTACTTCCTACGTGGTGTTATATTAACAAATTAATATCCCAGAAAATACATAACATAAACAATACATGTAAAAACATATGAAACAATGACATATAATATTTATGACAGTTAAACTCCCACCAAATCACTAATTTTGTGATTTCATTTCACAATTTCACTTTGACTTCACACTGACATTTCAGTTTCACACAATGACCTTTAACAGTCAAGAACAATCATGACATTTATTCTGCTTCTAACAATAGAACAGTCTTTTGTACAGGCCTATCAAGATAGACTGGCTTACTAGTACGTTTCCCTTGTTTGTCTAAGGTCGAGTCACTAATCAACAGTTTCACCTTTCTGACTCTTCCATCTGTGCTGGAATACACCTCGGTTACTCTTGCCAATCTCCATCGGTTTCGTGGAGAACCGTCTTCATGGAGGATGACAATGTCATTAACCTTTGTATTTCTCTTATCCTTTTGCCAAATTTGTCTTTGTTGAAGATTAAGAAGATACTCCTTCTTCCATCTTGTCCAAAAACTGAACTTGACGCCATCTCTTGCGTAGATACAGATCCTGACTTACAAATTGTCCAGGAGGGGGCGATATTATGCAAGATTTCTTTGTGAGGATGTGGTTAGACGTGAGAGGTTCGAGACTTGTTGGGTCATTTAAGTGCTCTGTTGTGAGAGGTCTGCTATTTATAATAGCCATCACTTCATACAGGAAGGTTCTAAGTGAGGCACTGTCAAGTCTTTTAGCAGACTTATCAAGGATTGCAGTCAGTACACTTCTGATCGTCCTGATCTGTCTCTCCCATACACCTCCCATGTGACTTGACGATGGGGTGTTCATTAAGAACTCACATCCATGTTCTTTCAACTGTTAATGATCCATGTCTCTCATTGCATTCATGAACTCTCTTTTGGCGCCCACAAAATTTGTGCCTTGATCACATCTCAGCTGTCTTACATTCCAACGTATCGCAATGAATGCACGCAATGCATTGATGAAAGCATCTGTAGTAAGATCATCCATCATTTCAATATGTATGGCTCTAGAACACATACAGGTGAAAAGAAGCCCATATTTTTTCAGTTCTTTTCTTGCTTCCTTTACAGAGAACGGTCCAAAGCAATCTATGCCACAATATGTGAATGGAGGTGTCATTTCCATTCTCTCTTCTGGCAAATCTGCCATCTTTGGCTCTTGTTTGTGTCTTCTGTACTTTCTGCATGTAGTGCACTTGTAGATGTGAGAAGCTACAGCACTACTGCAACCAATGACCCATATCCCATTGGATCGCAATTCATTCACAGTTATTCCTCTTCCTTGATGATGTAGCTTCTCGTGGTAGTGTTTGATCAGTAAAGAAGACACATGACTTGTTTTTGGTATAATTGCAGGATGCTTGACGTGTGGGTGAAGGTCAGATCTTGTCAAACGTCCTCCAACCCTGAGTACGCCTTTCTTATCTACAAATGGAGATAGCGTGTGTAGCTTGTTTGCTTTGTCTTTGGATTTTGTTTCTCTGCCTTGATTTATATCTCTGATTTCACTGCTGAATGCTTCTGTTTATCTGTATCTGATTATGAAAAGCTCTGCTTCCTGTCTTTCCTCAACACTTGTGGCTTCATTCGTTTTAGGTTTGAGACCCATGATTTGCTTAGCATGACGCTTGAGACGAGCAATAGCTTTGACCACTCTTTTCCAATCAGAAAACTTCATCAGGCGGTCTAGTAGTGTCTTGACTTGCTTTGCTTTGGTATTGAGCACCTGAGTCTTTCGAAGTTCTGGATCATTGTCAGTGATCTCTCCCACCATCGTATCTCCTATGTGTAATTCTCCCTTCCATAAGAAGTCTGGTCCAGTAAACCAATTTGAAGCAACAAGCTGATCTACGGTTAGACCCCTCGAAGCATGATCCGCAGGATTATCTTCAGAAGGTACAAACTGCCATTGTTTGGGATCTGTAGTGGACTTGATTCTTTGGATTCTGTTAGTCACAAACACATGAAACCGTTTTGTATCATTGTTTATATATCCAAGAACAACCTTTCAGTCTGTCCAAAAGTGCTCTTGAAGACTGTCAATTTCGAGCTCATTTCTGAGCATAGCACTTGTCCTTGCTGCTACCACTGCTGCAGATAACTCAAGCCGTGGAACTGTAGTTACCTTGGTAGGCGCAACACGCGCTTTTCCCATGACCAGCAAGCAATGGACAGCTCCATTGGTATTGATTGCTCTGAGATATGTACATTCCCCATAGCCTGTCACACTAGCGTCTGAAAAATGATGAAGCTCATACTGATCAACATCTGTGAAGTTTGCTGGAATATAGCACCTTTTGATCCTTATCTTGGACAAGTTTTGAAGATCTTGGAGCCATGACATCCACTGTGTTTTGAGATCTTGTGGGAGTGGCTCATCCCAGCCAACCTTGTCTCGACACAGTTGTTGTAAGATCTGCTTTCCACTGAGAATGAAAGGAGCTACGAAACCCAGCGGGTCATAAATGGAAGCCACTGTGGACAGCACTCCTCTTCTGGTCAGTGGGTGTTCTTTGACAGTAACCCTAAACTGGAAGTCATCAGAGGACACGCACCACTGGACCCCTAGAGCTCTTTCCGTGAGTGGGTCTCCCAAAGCCATATTGGTCTTTGACACTTTCAGCACACTCTTCTTTTGGTATTGATTCCAATACCTGCTTGTTGTTGGAAATGAACTTATGTAGTCTTAGCTTGCCTGTGCTGCAGAGCTCTCTTGCATCCTTGACAACCTCGATTGCCTCAGCATCAGACGTTACACTCACCAGTCCATCGTCAACATAAAAATTCCTTTGTATGAATCTAAAAGCATTTTTGCTAAATTGGTCCGCACCTTCAGCGGCTAGATGTTTAAGACCAAAATTAGCACAGCCGGGTGAGGAAGCAGCCCCAAACAAATGGACCTTCATCCGAAAAAACTGATGGTGGAGACTCTAAATCACCGTTCTCCCACCATAAGAACCTTAGGTAATCTTGGTCTTCAGGCCTTACATGGAACTGGTGAAACATACGTTCCACATCACACATAATAGCAATGGGGCCCTTGCGAAACCTACAAAGAACTCCCACCAAGCTGTTTGTGAGCTCTGGCCCAGTAAGAAGGTGGTCATTCAATGATGTGTCTTGGAATCTGGCTGAACAGTCAAAGACAACACGAATCTTTCCAGGCTTTTGAGGATGGTATACTCCATGGTGGGGAACATACCAGACTGGTTGATTATTGAGTTCATCTTCTGGGACTTTCTCTGCATAACCACGAGCGATAATGTCTTTCATGAAGTTCACGTAGTCTGAGTAGTATTTCTGGTCTTTTCTGAGCTTCCGCTCCAGGCACATTAGACGGTGAACAGCACATGGCTTATTATTGGGTAGATTTGGTTTATCTTGTTTGAAAGGTAAGGGCATTTCATAATGACCATCTTGTTTGTGTTTGATTCCATCTTCCATTTTTGCCAAGAAGTGAAGATCTTCCTGAGAGACAACTGCGTCTTCCACAACTCTTTCACTGAAATCAGATTCCAGCAGCTTAATTACATCATCTGGAGTGATTATTTCTCTGATCCGAGTCTTGCAAGCATAATGAACTTCACCTTTGAGCTTTACTGTTGGATTGGGTTCAGGTGTCACTTGCCTGACAATAATGCGATGACTTACTCCAATCACATCACCGTAGGGCTCACATGGGTCACCATAACTCACTATGCTCCAACCCAGATCAGTTTTCTGTGCAAAGGGCTGGTTTTCCTCCCCACATATGACTTCCCTAGGCATTAGAGCTTGTGGGCAATTGTAACCAATCAAGAGACCAATTTCACATTCCTTTTGCGGAGCTATGTGTTCTGCAAGATGCTCCAAATGAGGCCATGCCTTGGCGGTCTCTGGAGTTGGGATGTGTGTCCGATTTGCAGGGATGAATTCACGAGTATATGCTGTTGGCACTGTGATCTTCTTAGTGGAGAATAGCCCTCTTATTTGTAGATCTTTAAGTCTTTTACAAGGTACAATTGTCCCTTTTGACGACATTGTAGATAGTTTCAGCTTCACTTGTTCTGTGTCTGTATCTAGAACCTCTGCAACTTCCTCAAGAATGAATGAAGAGTCACTTTGTGAATCTAGCAGAGCGTAAACGAGGACTTCCTTGCTTGAATCACTTGGTGCTGACACATAGACAGGTACTATTGCTGAAGTCTGGGTAATATTGCTGTCTTGCACAACTCTGTTAGATGTGGTTTCTTTGGTTACGTCTTGTTGTGTTGACTGTACCTTTCTTTCCTTACTGTAACTTGTTTCATTAGCCCTTTCTCTCTTTGGTTCTTGTTTTGAGCGATCTTCATGCAGGCACGTGGGGTGGCGTTTTGAACAGATGTCACAGACCATCCGCTTACTGCAGCTCTTGGATTGATGGCCAGGACTCAAACAGCCAAAGCACAGTCTCTCACTCTGAATGAATTTGACTCGGTCAAAGACTGGCTTCTCAATGAATTTGCGACACTTATGTAAGCCATGTCCTAATTTCTTACAGAACACATATAACTACATTCCTTTCACTGGCGTTGGTTGTGAGGGTCTTAGCACCTAGAGTTTGGTGCCTTTGGATCTTGATTTTTGCCTTATCAGGTTCACTTTGCTGTAATGCATGGTAAGATGTTATAGGGTTGCAAGCAATACTAGCTTCCATTGTTAGGAAAGTCACAAAATAACTGAAGCTTGGAAACCTTCTGTGTTCCAGTTGGTATCCTGTGGCCTTTCGGTTCCATCTGGTGCTTAACCAGTCAGGCAGTTTGGCAGCAAGTTTTTGATTTTCAAGTCCATCATTAAGAACATTTAGACTATCATTGTGAGCAATGGCAGATTCACAACTGCGTAAAAAGTACACAAATTTCCTTAACTCAGTATTCTCCCTTGAGGCTATTTTTGGCCAGGACTGTAATTTGTCTCGGAAGGCTTTGGCGATTACAAAGGGTTCACCGTATCGCTCATTGAGTAGATCCCATGCTACATAATACAAATCTTCTGAATCAAGCAGAAAATAGCCTTCTAAAGCCTCTTTAGCTGCTCCTCCAACATATTTCTGTAGAAAAACCATTTTCTCTGCAGTTGGAATTTTTCTCTCAATTAGTGTTTGAAAGGATGCTTTCCAATGATTAAATTTGAGTGGATCCCCACTAAAGATTGTAGGCTCTGGAATGGGTAACCTGTTTGCTGACATAGCCTCAGCCAAGACTTTCACAAGCATTCCTGTGTCACCTTGAAACTCACTTCTTGGAGCCACATCTCTTAGTGGTTGTGGGTGATGATGCACAGAGTTCACCTGATTGATTCCTTGCTTAACTGTAGGGGGTTCAGAGCTTTGTGGGTTAAGCCCTTGGTCTGAATAGAATTCTCTTTCATTATAAACTTGAAGTTTTGCTCTGGCTGCATTCAACCTTTTCAACTTCTCCAAACGCTCAAGCTCTCGTTTCAAGTCTTCTACAGACCTTTTCCTTGCAGTATTTTCTTCTTGCTGTTTCCTTAAGAGAGCAGCCTCTTGTCTTTCCCTTTCTATTTTACGTTCAGTCTCTTCCTTTTCTCTTTGAAGATGGCGAGTTAGTGCAGCTACTTCTTGATCTGCAATGATCTGCTTATTCTCAGCTTCAAGTCTTAGAAGTTCCTCTTGGTGGCGCTCTTCTTCAACCATAATCTTTAATACAGCTTGTGTAGCTGCATATTCAGCAGCAGCTTCTTGCCTTTGGACTGAGGATGCATTGGAGGTAATAGAATTAACGTTAGAACAATTAGAGGCTGGAGGTGAAATGCTAGACATTGAAGATGCAAATACAGAGTTGGCATCAGGCCAAATAAGATCCTCCTTAATTCCTTGAAGTTGCGACTGAGCATTCTGTACAACAGTGCTTGTGACTGATATACAGTTGTCCAGCTTGCGGCGCATTTCAATAGGTGGGCTGTCAGTCCTTCTGTGTTCATCATAAACACTATTCAGCTCAGTTAACTCCCTTTGGATACTGCTGATGTGTTCCTTTAGGATGTCGCTGGGATCTTGCTTTATTACAGATTTTTTAGCTACCTTAGTTAGGGCCTTCCAGCGTTCATAAACACTGTTAAAGCTAAGTACTAGCCCTTTGGTTTTTTCCTTTTGAAATTCCTTTCCCTTTTCTGTTATTGTACAGGATCTTTCACTTCTGCAAGGTTCTTCTGACTGGACTGACTCTGCCGCTTGTTCTATGACATCTGCTGCACACTGACTCTCTTTACTTGCTAGTGACATTTTTAACTTATTTGGTAATTACCTGTATGCAATCAACTTGTCTCACATAACCAGTATAATCAGCAACAAAAAACATTTGTCACACAATATTGAGGTAAGTAGGCTAAACTAAATCAGGTCACTGACCTAAATCAATCCTTTCGGAAAGTACGTATTGTAAATGCTTAAAGGCTTTAACTGTCACTGTAATGTTAAGTTTCAGTGAACAAATGTCCTTATGGCAACACCTTAGTAAGCTTGCATAGAGGAATATTGAATAAAAGAAACCTTAAATGTCAGCTTACTTAAATATACAAAATTATTTCCTTTTTTCCAGATTAAATCTTGCACCATTTACATTAATGCCCCTTTGTATCTTATTTAAACACTGTTATTGTTATTAGGCTTCACACAGTTCCTTGTAGTTTCCACTCTTTATGTCACCTTCAGAACACAAACTTTAGTGTCTGTCTTACGGACGTCTTCATGAAAACTGATGAACGTGTGTCCTTAACGTGAAACAGTGGCTTATCTGTATAGTCTTAATGAGGTGCGCGCGCAGATCAGCCTTGATGCGCTGCTGCGGGCACGTGCAGCTCGGACAGGCTCACAGATTCGAGTTCGACCATCACTCCCTCCAGGAAATACACGACACCGCTGTTCGTGTGTCACTGATGGATTTATTTGTCTTTCTGGTACTTCGGAAAGTATCACCATCCACAATCCACCGTCGAACTGTACAAATATAACCATATGCACCATGAAATGCATTTACAGTTTATAGCACAAACTCAGCATACAAACAACGTGCACGACAAATACAAACGTGCTATAATTAACATACCTCGCTGGCTGTACACGACCGAGAGGGAATGAGTCCACTTTCGTAACTAAATCTTGAAATTGGCATCACTTATCACTGTTAACACGGCAGTCCTTTTACGCAGAGTTAACTTCCACCGCTTCATGTGCGCTCTTGGAGATGCAACAACTAAAACTGTCCCCCGGGCAACACGGAACATAAGTGTACTTCCTACGTGGTGTTATATTAACAAATTAATATCCCAGAAAATACATAACATAAACAATACATGTAAAAACATATGAAACAATGACATATAATATTTATGGCAGTTAAAGTAATACTTTTTCATTTTTTAATATAATAAAAGCCAATGATGTAGTAACTTGCCAATAATGTAATACAATTTCTGAACCAATAACGAAATAACTTTTTGCCCATAATATAATAAGTTATTACATTATTGGCTGGGTTTTTAAAAAAATCCTTTAAAAATATAATAACAGGAGCCGATAATGTAATAATCACTTTATTTATACTGAACAAAAATATAAACGCAACACTTTTGTTTTAGCTCCAATTTTTCATGTGTTGAAAGCAAAGATCTAAAACTTTTCTATGTACACAAAAGGCCTATTTCTCTCAAATTTTGTTCACAAACTTGTTTAAATCTGTGTTAGTGAGCACTTCTCCTTTTCGGAGATAATCCATCCACCTGACAGGTGTGGCATATCAAGATGCTGATTAGACAGCATGATTATTGCACAGGTGTGCCTTAGGCTGGTCACAATAAAAGGCCACTCTAAAATGTGCAGTTTCATCACACAGCACAATGCCACAGTTGTCGCAAGTTTTGAGGGAGCGTGCAATTGGCATGCTGACTGCAGGAATGTCCACCAGAGCTGTTGCCTGTGAATTGAATGTTCATTTCTCTACCATAAGCCGTCTCCAAAGTTGTTTCCGAGAATTTGGCAGTACATCCAACCGGCCTCACAAACGCAGACCACGTGTAACAACGCCAGCCCAGGACGTCCACATCCGGCATCTTCCCCTGCAAGATCGTCTGAGACCAGCCACTCGGAAAGCTGATGCAACAATTGGTTTGCATAACCAAAGAATTTCTGTACAAACTGACAGAAACCATCTCAGGGAAGCTCATCTGCATGCTCGTCGTCCTCACCGGGGTCTTGACCTGACTGCAGTTCGTCGTCCTAACCGACTTGAGTGGGCAAATGCTCACCTTCGATGGCGTCTGGCACTTTGGAGAAGTGTTCTCTTCACGGATGAATCCCGGTTTTCACTGTACCGGGCAGATGGCAGACAGCGTGTATGGCATCATGTGGGTGAGCGGTTTGCTGATGTCAACGTTGTGAATAGAGTGGCCCATGGTGGCGGTGGGGTTATGGTATGGGCAGGCATATGCTACGGACAACGAACACAGGTGCATTTTATTGATGGCATTGTGAATGCACAGAGATACCGTGACGAGATCCTGAGGCCCATTGTTGTGTCATTCATCCACCACCATCACCTCATGTTGCAGCATGATAATGCACGGCCCCATGTTGCAAGGATCTGTACACAATTCCTGGAAGCTGAAAACATCCCAGTCCTTGCATGGCCTCCATACTCCCCGGACATGTCACCCATTGAGCATGTTTGGGATGCTCTGGTTCGGCGTATACGACAGCGTGTTCCAGTTCCTGCCAATATCCAGCAACTTCGCACAGCCATTGAAGAGGAGTGGACCAACATTCCACAGGCCACAATCAACAACCTGATCAACTCCATGCGAAGGAGATGTGTTGCACTGCATGAGGCAAATGGTGGTCACACCAGATACTGACACTTCAGTGCCTATAAATGTCTCTTTTCAAGATAAAACTGCACATTTTAGAGTGGCCTTTTATTGTGACCAACCTAAGGCACACCTGTGCAACAATCATGCTGTCTAATCAGCATCTTGATATGCCACACCTGTCAGGTGGATGGATTATCTCGGAAAAGGAGAAGTGCTCACTAACACAGATTTAAACAAGTTTGTGAACAAAATTTAAAAGAAATGGGCCTTTTGTGTACATAGAAAAAGTTTTAGATCTTTGCTTTCAACACATGAAAAATTGGAGCTAAAACAAAAGTGTTGCATTTATATTTTTGTTCAGTATAGGTTGATTTATTGGCTATAAAGTATCACACTTCTATGACACTTACCCTTACTGTTGCCTCTTTCAAATACCTGCTTGAAGACCTGGCCACACAAACAACCCACACAAACACCCTCTCTCTACCTGGGAATTAAGACTATTTATTTGTTTGTGTAACTTGATGAGAATTATCTCCAGCCCTGCCTTCTGCTCCTTGGTCATTTAAGTTCCAACACACGTTTGCAAACACAGACAATTACTCATATTCCTCTTTGAGAATGTTGTATTCTCAAATAAAAAGACCACAATTTTTTTCTATGAAAAATGCCATCTCTAATTAAACCTTTTAACACCCTTTCAACCTCTGCAAAATTCTGAACTATAAATATAAAGTATATAATATGACCTACTAAGATATCTTTGGTAACACATCTCTGAGCTTAATAAAGAGTGGGTTATTGTCCTTTTTTTTTTTTTACAGAACTATACATTCTCTAATACCGTGCAGTATTATTACATTAAATGCATTCTAGTAAAGGGCTCTGTAGCGACCTGCTACAAGAGGGGGGGTTAATAGCTATTATAGTGTGGTTGAAATAATTTCAAACTGTTTAAAAAATGTTACCTTTTTTTACATTGGTAAGCGTGGTCGGATGAAATTACACAGATGGTGGGGTTTATCACTAGTTTAGGGTTGGCATGGCTTGTGGTGCCTGGCCCAGTTTGGGGTAACGGAGGCTAGGTTAACTATGGTTGGGTCCTCGTAGGCCCCTGTTCCTCTTTCTCTCTCTCCTCTGCTCCCTCAGGGCGTGTCCTGGTACCTAGGGGGGCCGGCCCTTGGTGGTCCTTGGGGGGTGTGGGCTGGCCCAGGGGAGGATCTGGTGGATCCGTTGGGAAGGCAGACTGCTGGGGTTGGTCGGGGGCTGTGGCCGGTGTCTGGCGGTGCCGTCGATGTGCCTGCTGCCTGGCCTCCTGGTCCTGGGTGGGGTGGATGTGGGGCTGGGTTGGGGATGTCCTGGTGGAGGGGGGAGGAGAGGCATGGCTGGCATTGAGGTGGGGGCTTTAATGGCTATGGGCCCTCTGATGGGCGTGGATGGATGGTCCCTTGGGGCCCCCTCTGCCCTGTGTCCCTGGTGGCGTGCCTGGGCTCTCTGGCGGCGCTGGTTGGGAAACTTCCTGTGCCCTGGGCTCGTACGTCATGCCTAGGCCCCTATGGTGCTGTGGGTTCTGCGTCCCGGATGTTCTCACGGCTGGGGGGAGTGACCGGACTATCTGGTTTCTGTTGGATTCTGGAGGGGGTCCTGTGCACTGGTGTGGGCTTTTCTGCATGATCCCGGCCCAACACACCAGCATCTACTATGACCCGATCTTCAGTGTTGATTGGGGCCACCAGTGGCTGCTGAGCTCATGTTTGTGGCCAACATCACCGCTCTGTATTTGGTTCTTGGGACTCTTTAGGCTCATGGACTGGCTCGGGTGCATGGAACACAAACCACGACACAGCTCATTGGTGCTGTGTCGTGGTTAAATAAACATTTAATTGTTTATATTTATCAATTTACAAAATGCAAAGTGAGCAAACAGAAGAAAAATCTAAATCAAATCAATATTTGGTGTGACCACCCTTGAGGTCACACCTAGCATTCTTACTTTACAGCATTTCTTCACACCTGCCTAAGACTTTTGCACAGTACTGTATATACTGTATATAGTGTGTGTGTATGAGTGTGTTATTTCCTAGGCATTAAGACAATTTATTTGTTTGTTCAACTTGATGGTTAGAATTATCTGTCCACTCCAGTTCCAAATGAAGTGGCAGCACACGTTTGCAAACACAGACAATTATTCATACGTTGTATGATATGAAATCTATGCCTCTTTAAAGATGTTGTGTTGTCAAATAAAAAGACCACAATCTCTTTCCATGCAAATGTTATCTTTAACACACGCACATTAGGCCTTGAACATTTCTACACTTTTTGTATTATATTATTTGAATTATTTGAATTACTACTTAAATTACTTCTCATATTAATTTCATTATTACCATTGATATATTATTGTTATTATTATTACTTTAGTTTTGATTATTACCACTATTATTGAATTTGTATGTATTATTATATGATGCTTTGGCAACATTGTTTTATTACATTCATGCCAATAAAGCTTATTGAATTGAATTGAGTGAAAAAGAGAGAGAGAGACAACAGTAAGGGTAAGTATCATGTGACACCTATAGCCAATAAATCAAACTTAAATAAAGCGATATAATTATATTATTACATTATCGACTCCAGTTATTACATTTTTAAAGGATTTTTGAAAACCCAGCCAATAATGTAACAACCAGCCAATAATGTAATAACTTATTACATTATGAGCAAATGTTATTACGTTAATGGTTCAGACAGTTTATTACATTATTGGCAAGTTACTACATTATTGGCTTTTATTACATTAAAAATGAAAAATTATTACGTTATTGGCAGTTATTACATTATCGGCGGTTATTACGTTATTGGCTGCTACAATTAACACATAGTTTGGGTTTACATATTATACACTTTATTTGATTTCTGATAGCATGTTTACTAATTTGGGTGCAGACACTGTGGTTAGCATTCTGTAATTTAATTTGTAAATAATATACTGACCAACAGTAGAAACGCATTTATTTTTGTTTATGTCATGCCATCCTGTCCATATCAAATAACAATGGCAAATTATGTTTCATACATCTTTATTCACCCTTAAGCCATACAGAAAAATCATTTTTGTGCAGATTAGTGGTTTTTGTCTTAGTGTTTACAAGTCAAAAAGTGTGAATGGTGAGACAAAGAACAAAAATAGTCACTACAGTGCGTGTCTACCTCCAGCATTTATCACTACTTTACACCTCCTGAATGGATAAGATGTTATTCTGGACTTGTAGGATGACAGGCCATTCTTCCTGCAGAGCTGTGACACGTTGTTCATGTGTTGCTGGAGCAGGATCTCTCTCACTCACCCGGTGATCCTGAACGTCCCATAGAGGGCATTGTCATGCATTATTAAGGTGATGCCTGATTGCTGTATCCTGGGAATGACGTGTGGACCTAGAACTGTATTTCGGAGACGGATGGCTGTGAATGTGGACAAGTTCTGACCGTCATCCATTAGCAGTGGCCCCCCACAACAACACCAAACGATCCACTTCTTGGACGTATGCGGCAGAATAGTGGTCTCCGCGGCGATGGTACAAACGTCAATGACCACCAGCTGTGTACAAGTTAAATCCAGACTTGTCACTAAATGTGATCTCTGTCCACTTTGCAGTCAGCCATAACATCTGGAACATCTGTGCTGCACGTGTCTGCAGAGTTCAGACCATAGCATCCAAACTGCGCGTTCACGTAAGTTTTTTCGGGGATCGTGGCATCCTCAGTTGTTTCTCTAGGACATTAATTGGACTCGGTAAATTATTGCCTTGGCCAGGTCTTTTTAAACATGCAGAGAAAAATCTCACCAACATCATTGTTTACTCTGAAATGCACCAATGACTGTTATTTCTATGTTATGACTAAATGATGGTTATTCATGATTTAACATGTTTTGGTCGTGGGTACTTTGTTTCAGTAGATTAGGGCTAATGAATAGAAATCACATCTTTGTAAGGGTCCACAGCTAGTGTACAGGGTTGGGTTACGTAAATAGTTGGCAGGATGGTCTTTGTTCTTAATTGCATGTTTTATCCCTAAAGCGTATTATTCCTACTAATCCTGTTGGTGTGACATTGTGTGAAACTAACTCTACTGGTAACAAGTACACCCGACTTTACAGTTGTGGCCGCCCTTAATATGCTTTACCCGTTGTTCCTCCACCTCTATTTTTAGATATTTAATTGATTTCAATTGTTTACCGTCTATTTTATTTTTTTATTACTAAGGTTGTTGTTTTGTTGTTCATGGGATCACAACAGTTAAGGTTCTGACCTTGATGATTTACAAAGGCTGTTATAAAACTTTGACAGAACAAAAAGATTAAATTTTATATATTGACCTAAAACCACATCTCTGTCATCAATGTGGACTTGTCTGTGTTTTGGGGAAATCCTAAGTATGGAAAACGAAGGAGTTATTGACTTCATTTTTTTAAATGTTATTCTTTGGGTGAAAGTCCAATAGCATTGTCAATATTTTAACTTTAACACCAAAATTAACCACGGCCCCTTCTGGCCAAGTTACAATTCTTGGTGTTGTCGGCAGGATAAGTAGAGGTTTTAAGGCAAAGCAGCAGTTGGTGCGACGTGGGACCTGACGTCCACCAAGGCTGAAGAGCTGCACGAACTGAGGGAGCTTGTGAAACAGCTCCAGGCAGAAAGGGGCAGTCTGCTGCAGGAACGGTCGGGTGTACAGGGACCTAGCACCTCCACCGCACCTACTGTTAATGACTCTGCTCCCCCCGAGTGCATATTCTACCTCCCTAGGGAGAGAAAATGTCAACTGTTTAGAGGCACCCATGGTATTTGTGTACACGAGTGGATGGAGGAGGTACAAGCTAGTATGAGGGCTAGGCACTTGGCACCCCATGACCAGGCATATTTTATTTTTGACCACATAGAGGGAGAAGCTAAGGATGAGATCCGGTACAGGCCCTGGGCTGACAGAGAGGACCCAGAGCGTATTTTCACCATTCTGTAAGAGCTGTATGGGTGTTCAATGTCCTATGTCTTCAATGTTCTATGTCTCCTTACAAGAGGATTTCTTCTCACGGAAACAGTTGGAGGGGGAATCCCTACAGGAGTATTCCCATGCTCTATATTGTCTCATGGAGAAAGTTGTTGCTAGAGCTCCAGGTAGAATACCTAACTCTGCTGTCCTGCTGCGAGACCAGTTTGTGGAAAATGTTAATGATTCTGCTCTTCGCAGGGAACTGAAGCGGCTGGTCCGTGGCAACCCTGGGCTGTCATTGCTTGACGTTCACTCGTGCCGAGTCCATTAGATGGGAACGTGAGGGTATGCCAAATGGTAGAGGTCACAGTCACACTGTTAATTCTCTCTGCGCTGAACAAAATTCTAGGGTCCAGGGCCAGGTAGGCTGTGCACCTACTAGTTCCACCGCCACCCAAATAGCAGAGTTGGCAGCTATGTTACAGAAGCAGCAGGAACACATTGATCAGTTGACTCAGTCTCCTGAGAAGGCAGGCACCCCCACGCCCCAGTAGGTTTAATCGGTCTAATAATGTGATTTGCAGATGGTGTCAGCAGCCTGGTCATTATGCCAGAGATTGAGATTGATTGCAAGGATGGAGAATAAACCAAACATGTAACACTCATCAACAATACAACCATTGTTATTGTTCTGGTTATCAGTCCATGTGCCATGTTGATCTTCTCCTTCACAGTGAGCTTTTGTCTTGCCAACTGTGGTTGGTTGCTTGGCACGCAACGTGTAGGGAGCAGAGCTCATCCAAGTGCTACTCTCTCCGTTGGTGTTCTTGACAGGCGTTGTTCTCAACAGGTGTTATACACGAACAACGTCTCTAGTCTTTTTAATCAGTGTATGTGTGTGTGTCCAGTTGTGTCAATGTACAGTTTTTGCAATGTGTGTTATGGATCCAGGATTGTCTTTCTGCAATTCTTACTGCAGTAGGAGTGGTCAGGAGTCATTCGGATGGCCCCTCCCACCGAGGTGATGCCCAGTTCTTTCTTTTGATCACCTTTATCAGAACCCAGCCACCAGGTTTCAGCTGGGCTGGCGTCTCAGATTGGTCTGGATCCTCAGAGTTCTGTGGAGATACAGAGCTTTTGACAGCATCAAGTTGTCTAAGCAGCTGTTTTACATACTCCACTAGAGTGTCAGGAACATTGTCTGTTGCATGTGTTAATGCTCCTAACTCGGGAATCTGATAAAGTCTGTGGAATAGGATTTCAAAAGGAGAAAGCCCTTTTTACTGCTCCTTATTATTCTCATAATAAGAGCAACCATAGGTAAACATTTTGTCCATGGGAGGCCTGTTTCTGCCATTGTTTTCCTTAATTTACACTTAATTGTGCCATTTGTTCTTTCCACTAAGCCTGCTGACTGGATGATAACTGCAATGATGTTTTAATGCAATGTTCAATGCTTTTCCAACAGTATTGATAACATTGTTCACAAAGTGAGGTCCATAATCACTGTACAATTTTTCTGGGATCCCCCATCTGGGAATCACATCATTACACAAGGCCTTAGCTACAGCTATAGCATCTGCTTTTCCTGTAGGGAATATTTCTACCCATCTAGAGAACACATCCACTATCACCAAACAGTATTTCTTTCCCTCATGTGGTGTTAATTCAATGAAGTCTATAACAAGATGTTGGAATGGACCTGTAGGTTCTGGAAAACGTCTTAGAGATTCTCTAATGTTTCCCTGTGGGTTGTACTTTGCACAAATGATACACTTATAACAAAATTTTTTTGAGTGGGTCGTAAACCCTGTTGTGTAAAAGTGTTTTTGTATTACATCCACCATCCCTCCTTTTGAGACACGTGTAACACCATGACTCAATTGAGCAGCATATTGATATAATGATTTTGGTAAAACTAGTTTTCCATTAGGTCCCTTCCAAATGTTGTGCTGGATTTGACAACCATGTTTTCTCCACCGTTGGTGTTCAATGTGTGAAGCTTGTTGTTGCATTAATTTCAAAGTTTCAAAATCAAATGTCTGTGGTTTTTCTAGATCAACTAGAGTGAAAAATTTCACTGTGTTTGGAACTTGTGACAACAATGTGTTTGGATCAGGTACAACAGGTGTTCTAGGAATAATAGCACTATTTACAGCTTGCAGATCTTGTACCTTCCTCCATCCTGTTGATGGTGGTTATTTCTTTACAGGAAATCATGGTGTATTGCATGGTGAATCTGGACATGGAATAATCACTCCTTTTTGTCTTAATGCTTCAAATATTGGTTGTATCCCTTCTTCTGCTTCTGGTCTGATGGGATATTGTCTCTTAAATGGCCTGTATGAACTTTAAGGTGTGACATGTAAAATGTAGCCTTATTTATCAAACCTACATCAGCTGGTCCTGTTGACCATAAACATTCAGGCACTTCTTCAAGGATGCTGTCATCCACAAGGTGTATTTGTCATAGTGTTCTCTTGCTGTTGGTGTGCAGATGTGTAGCTTTTACAGCAGGTGTGAACCATTTCAAAGGCATGCTGTCTGCATCGAGAGCAGGAGAATAGTCAGTGCCCCCACCCTCTGGAGTCCAGTCACCAGTCTCATAGCAGCGGGTTGCAAAACCGCCCACACTACGCCAGGACTGGTCACGTGGCCTTCCAAGTGAGATGTGGGGTGTAGTGCTACCTCTAAAAAGTATCTCATCCTCTGGTTTTAATTTTACTAATGCAGCTGCATTTCCCTCTTTGTACCAGACTAAATGTGTTAAGCGAATGCTTGTGGTTGGGACTTTTAAAAACTTTGACTCATATGTGTGGTCTGGACCAGGTGTGTGTATAAATTTCATGGTACAATGCATATCAGCTGTGTTCTGTGTGTCTGCCCCTGGCGGAAGAACAGTTTTTGGTTTCTGAAGTAAAGCATTTGTCACTGAGCGCACGGTCCCTCAGAAACTAAATCCAGTGTATAATAATAGGTTGGCTCCCCAATTACCATTATTACCCCTTGATAGGCACAATTTCTGACAACTTTCAATCCCTGTTCTGTAGAAATGATACTTACATTTAAAAGACTCACCAAATCTCTCCCCATTAGGTTTTGTGGACAACACTTTGACAGTAGAAATGCATGGTGTTCTTCTTTACCAGTTTCAACATAAACAAAAGCTAGTGGCACAGTATATCTTTCAACACTAATGTGACCATTAGCAGATTGTACATGCAATGCTTTTTTAGATGTTTTACAATGTGGCGAGGCGTCCCTCACCATCAAAACAGATACAGTAGCTCCGGAGTCAACTAAAAATTCAACATTTTTCTGTCCAAAGTGATTGTAGGATATGTGTCTGGACCGTACAAAGCCATAATATCACTCAAAGAGACAATTTCTAGCTCAGCAGCATCACATGGTTTATCAGCATCACATTCATCATTTACAAAAGCCTCATCATAGGTGTGTGTGGTGTGTCATCAGTAATTGACTGGTCTTAGGAGGACTGGAGAGGAGATGAGATTTTGGTAATACGGAACATGGCGACTAAGAAAATAAAAGTTGATGCGGCATGTCGTTTCCTCCGAGATAAATGGACAAACGATTACTTCTTTGTGGAAGTGAAAGGCAAGGCTGTGTGCCTGGTTTACGGGGATGCGCTGGCTGTAACGAAAAAGGCAAACCTTGAGTATCATTACAGCACGAAACATGCCAAACTGGATGAGCTGAAAGGACAAGCACGTTTGGATAAAGTTGGCGCTCTTCGACGGAGTTTGGGGGCCCAACAAGCAGTGTTATCCAAACCTCGAGCTGACCAGCACAACGTGATGCATGCCAGCTTCGTGGTGAGTGAGCTAATCGCGAAGAAGCTGAAACCTCATGCGAAGGTGAATTTGTGAAGGAGTGCCTCGTTGCCGCTGCGGAGCTGCTCGCACCAGAAAAAATAAAGCTGTTCCAAAGTGTCAGTTTGTCTCGGAGAACCATCTCAGATCGGATTAATGACATGGCACAAGACATTGAGAAATCATTGAAGGACACCGAAAGAAATTTCCAGTTTTTCTCTTTGGCCTGTGATGAGACAACGGACATAACAAACACAGCTCAACTAGCCATTTTTGTGCGAGGGATTACAGCTGACTTTGATATCAGAGAGGAAATGCTCACTTTGCAAGCCATGCATGGCACTTATAAAGGTGAGGATTTGTTAGAGCAAGTTGTTTTGGCTGTGAAGAAAGTTGACCTGCAGTTTCACAAGCTGAGCGGCCTGGCGACAGACGGAGCCCCAGCCATGGTTGGCGCCCAAAAAGGATTGACTGCATTGGTCAGAAAAGAAATGAGTCATCTCAGTCTGGATCCAAGTGAGTTATTTGTATGCCACTGTATCATACACCAAGAGAGCTTGTGTGTACATTCCTTGAAGCTCAATGATGTGATGAGAACTGTTGTTTCTGCCATAAACTTCATCAAAAGCCGAGGACTAAACAGCCCCCAGTTTAGGGAGCTACTGGGTGAGTTTGTGAGGTGTGGTGGCTGGGTCATGCAAATATGCTTGCACAGTTTTACAACTTGAGGGAAGAAGTAAAGCAGTTCATGGAGATGGAGGGGAAACCAGTTGTGGAACTCAGTGACAGCAAGTGGCTGTGTGATTTGGCCTTCATGGTGGACATTACCAAGTACCTCTCAGAGCTGAATGTCAAGCTCCAAGGTCCTAACCAGCTTCTCAGCTCTCTTTTTTCAAATGTGAAATCATTTGAAGCTAAGCTAAAGCTGTGACAATTGCAACTGGAGAGGGGAATCACTGTGCACTTTCCCACTCTGCAACAAGAAAAGCCAGCTGTGACATCTGAATATGCTGATGAATGTGCATAACTCCTTCAGGCCTTTGGAGAGAGGTTCCAGGACTTGAAAAGTAAACAAAAGGAACTGAACATATTTGCATCTAGCAGCTAGACAGTCACTGTTAGTCCAACAAAGGCTCCTTAACTACGTCAGTATATTCTTGAGAGATTTAGCATTGACTATTTATGGATGATTGTGGGAGGAGTAGTGGGATGACACCGGGAGGAGTAGTGGGATACTGGGAGGAGACCATACTCACGCAATTCACCGCAGGTGGGTATTTATAAAGAGAAGACTACGTACAGGTGTGCGCCGCACAGTTTTATGGATCTGAATATTTTCTTGTGTAAGAACATTCTGAGATCTGTGAGTACACAATGTTTTAGGATGGAATCTACGCTCAGTTTTATAAATGAGACAGCCTGTTACAGGCTGCTGCTTGTACTCTTAGCCACTAGCCAGGGGGCACCATAGTACCATAAACAAAAAGGACGCCACCCCATATGCTTAACACCACAGCCCCTCTACATTCACTCCCTATTAATTCCATTGTACCAAAATCGGCCGCAGGTCACCTAGAGGGCACTCATGAGGTAGTCCTAATGAATGGGAGTGAATGGAGCTAGAAGGCTAAAATAATTATTTTCACCTACTTCTACACAAAAAAGCCCAAATTTTATTTTAGCCTGTGCAAATTTAGTATTGATTATATATCAGAGGTGAAATGAAAAAATACTAATATCCTCTTGTTTTTCTTAAGGCCCATTTATACGTATATAAATGGATACGGCTGTACATAAACGGTCTATCCGTCGACCCATACATACTTCCTCTACGTCGACATCGATGCAACCACAGTGGGGCAGTGAAGTTTCAAAAGTTTCGACAACAACAAATATGGTGACGGTTGGAGGAGGTTGTGATAATGTACCTAGTAAATACAAAGTGTTAAAAGCGGAGGTAACGATGTACTCGGCGGTGGTCTGTGAGGACATGAAGTACATTGAGACTTGAGGACGGTGACTTTTTACACTTTATCGCTTCACTTTTTTCTTCTTCATTGTTTCCATACATATTTGTCGTGCCCTGCTTGAATTGTATCTACAGTGCCATCATCCATTTCCGGTGGTATTGCTCTGTTTCATCCGTCTCGTTCGTATTCGTAAGCTCTCCGAATACGAATGAACGCAAATGACGTATGGAGGGCCCTGTCCGTCGCCGTCTCCGACTAACGTAGAGCATAAATAGGCCTTTACAGGGAAGGCGATTTTGCCCACAAAATGTTGGCATTCTGCTCATGAATATTGATTGGTAAGTTAAGGATTTTTACCGCTGATTTCAACAGGACACCCTTCCTTGAAGTCTCCTGTCTGAAGTCTACAGAAGTTTTTTGCAATGTAATCTAATGAATATCTAAAGGAGAACCAGGAGGAGGACCTTTGTTTTTTGACAGCCAAATGTAGATGTGGAAGCCAACAAGTAGACCTCTTCCTTGACATAAATGACTGCCCAGATATATCACAATATACATTGTGAGAGACTCTTAAAGCCTACATCAGAGGCCAGATAATCTCCTACACAGCTCATGTCAACAAACAACATAATAAACGTCTCTTAGAAATCGAAAAATCTATAATGGACCTGGACAAAAGATATTTGGTAACTCCCACAACAGGGCTTTTCAAAGAACGTTGTCTTCTTACAAATGGAATTTAACTACCTTTCCACACATCAAGCAGAGAGAAATATACTTAGAACAAAGCAAATGTTCTTTGAACATGGAGACAAAGCTGGTAGATTACTCACACACCAGCTCAGACAAGTAACAAGTAATTCCCAAATTAAAGAGATAAGTACAAGCTCAAACACAAGTACAAGTAACCCTCAACTGATTAACAATCAATTCTAGAAATATTATTCAGATTAATACTGCACTGGAGCAGAGACAAATACGAGTGCAATACAATCTTTCCTCGACATGGTAGAAATTCCCTCTCTTCATTCGGGCGTTCAGACCTCTCTAGATGAACCACTCACCATCAATAAGGTGCAAGCTGCAATTCATTCCATGCAGGGTGGAAAAGCCCCAGGACCAGACGGGTTCCCAAATGAGTTTTATAAGACCTTTGCTCCTACGCTACTACCCATCCTTAAAACAGTCCATCCATCCATCCATTTTCTTCTGCTTATCCGGGTCCGGGTTGCGGGGCCAGCAGTCTCAGCAAACCTCCCTCTCACCCTACGGAGGAAGCACATTTCGGCCGCTTGTATCCGCGATCTTGTTCTTTCGTTCATTACCCAAAGCTCATGACCGTAGGAACATAGATTGACCGGTAAATCGAGAGCTTTGCCTTGTGGCTTAACTCCCTTTTCACCACTACAGACCAATACAGAGTCCGCATCACTGCAGATGCTGCCCCGATCCATCTATCAATCTCCCGTTCCATTCTTCCCTCACTCGTGAACAAAACCCCGAGATACTTGAACTCCTCCACTTGGGGCAGCAACTCATCCCTGACCTGGAGTGAGCAATCCACCCTTTTCTGACTAAGAACCATGGCCTCAGACTTGGAGGTGCTGATTCTCATCCCAGCCGTTTCACACTCAGCTGCAAAAAACAGTATATGATGAAATTCAAGAAACTGGCAGCCTAACCCTTATCCAAGCAACTATATCAGTTTTGCTAAAAAAAACGGTAAAAATCCACTTGACTGCGCATCGTACAGGCCCATCAGTCTCCTAAGCTGTGACTATTACTAGTCACAGTTATATTACTATACTACTATATTACTAGTGTAATCAGGCTATAAGGAACAGAAACAAAGCATTCAGAAAAGTTAAAAGGATTTGATTCAATATAAGAAAGCACAGGCTTCCCAAGGGCAGTGCGACAAGCTAAGCAAGAAAGTTGGAAATTACTGTAACCAAATAGGCAGAACAACACCTGTGGGAGAGGTATGGGGAATGATAAAGAGGACGGGAGGAGACAAAAGGGACTGGGAATATCCAGTTATGGCATCTGAGGAGGAAACAGCAGTGTCCGATAGAGAAAAAGCAGAGGTTATGGTCAAGATACACAGTACAACAAACTTATCAGAAGAAGGGAGGAGGAGAAGGAAAAGAACAATAAATCAGTACCTAGTGTACTAGACAGAAGAGAAGTAACAGATCATCCAATTGATGAAGCGTTTACTTTGGCAGAGATGGTGAGGGCAATGAATAAATCAAGGCCGACTGGGAGGAGGGCAGATTACCAACTGCATGGAAGGAAGCCGTAGTCATTCCAATAAGAAAACCTGGCAAGGATCCATCTAAACACACAAGCTACAGGCCAATAGCCTTAACATCAAATCTATGTAAAATAATGGAAAGAATGATCACAGAGAGGCTGTCGTATGAGCTTGAAAAGAGAGGAATGCTGGCAAACTATCAGAGTGGGTTCAGGAAAGGAAGGAATACCACGGATTCAGTGATAAGATTAGAGAATGAAATAAGAAAAGCTCAAACAAATACATAGTCAGTTGTTGCAGTGTTTTTGACATTGAAAAGGCTTATGATATGATGTGGAAGGAAGGATTGTTAATTAAGTTGCACAAGATGGACGTTGGTGGAAAGATTTTTAATTGGATAAAGGATTTTCTGTTCAGAAGAACAATTCAAGTGTGAATTGATTCAGATGTGTCAAGTCAGCACATAGTAGAAAATGGTACTCTACAAGGAAGTGTGATAAGTCCGCTATTTTTCATCATCATGATCAATGACGTTTTCTCAAAGGTACCAGTAGACATAGGTAGGTCACTATTTGCAGATGATGGTGCATTATGGAAGAGAGGAAGGAACATGGATCATGTAATCAGGAAAGTGCAAGAAGCAATAGATGAGGTGGTGGAGTGGGGTTATGATTGGGGTTGTAGGTTTTTAGTGGAAAAAACCCAAACAGTCTTTTTCACCAGGAAAAGAATTGAACAAAGGATGACAATGATGAAGATATATGGGAGTGAACTGGAAAGGGTTGGAATGTTTAAGTCTTTGGGAGTTTTGATTGATGCACAGTTAACATGGGCAGATTATATTAAGAAAATAGAGGAAAAATGCAAAAAAGTAATAAAGGTAATGAGATGTTTGGCTGGAAGGGAATGGGGAGCAAGCTGTCAGTCACTGAAAAGAGTGTATGTGGCTTTGATAAGATCTGTGTTGGATTATGGCATAGTCTATGGGTCAGCAGCCAAGTCTCACTTAGAAATGTTGGATATAATTCAGGCACAGGCACTGGTGTTGTGTTCTGGGGCATTCAAAACATCACCAGTACCAGCCCTACAGGTAGAAAGGGGAGAAATGCCTTTGGATCTGAGAAGGAAGTAACTGTTGGTAAACTACTGGGTCACATCCAACTAAAGAAGCGTTGCAGGAATGCTGGGAAAATGCAAGGGGTAAGAAAAATAATTTTGGTAAGGTAGGGAACGATACTGCAAAAGAATGTGGAGTGGTTGAGCTCAAGATAAGCCCCTCAGTTGTTTATCCAATGGTAGCTCTATGGAAGTTGTATGGCCTTAAGTAGATTGGTATCTATTGGAGATTAAAAGGAAAGAAAAAGATAAAGTTGATTTGGTAGGTGCATTTAACTATTGTGTAATGAAAAAGTACAATGATTTCATCCAAGTCTACACAGATGGTGCTAAAAAACCTGAGACAGGAGTGACAGGGTTTGGAGTGGCCATATCAGAAAAAGGAATTGGAATCAATAGGAGATCATCTAATGAGCTAGGAGTATATACAGTGGAGATGATGGCAGTGTTGGTTGCACTGAAGTGGGTGGAAAAAACTAGGAAAGATAAGGTGTTGATTTGTTCAGACTCAGCATCAGTTTTAGCAAGCTTAAGATCATTCCATTCAAACAGTCATCAAGGTGTATTCTCTGAGATCCTTCAGTCAGTCACAACAATAGCAAATCAGGGAGGTCAGGTAAAATCTCTGTGGGTTCCAGCACATGTAGGAGTGAGGGGGAATGAGAGGGTGGATGGTTTGGCAAAGAAGGTTTTGAAGAAAAGTGATGTAGAGATGCAGGTAAGCTAAGTAAAGCAGAACTGAAAAGTTTAATCTGGAATAAGGTGAACCCAATGTGGCAGGACAGATGGGATGCAGAGGGGAAAGGGCGATACCGAATTCAAAAGAGCACCAAAGTGACAAGGGTAGGCAGTGGACGCAGGAGAGAGGAAACTGTTTTGGCAAGGCTAAGACTGGGGCACTGCGCATTAAACAGAACACTGAAATTGGTAGGGAAACACCAGACGGTTTGTGTGAGGGGTGTCAGGAAGAGGAGTTGGTGGAATATGTCATTTTGAATTGTAGGAAGTATGAGACACAGAGAGTGTTGATGATGAATAATCTGAGGGACTTAAGGGTGCAGAAATTTACATTAAAGGTGTACTGAGCATAGGTGAGAGAGCACAGGTCAGGGTTCTGGTGGAATTCTTGAGGGACACAGGGGTCTTTTTTAGGATATGAGGGATAAGTAGGGTGAAAGGGATAGGGAATCATAGGATTAGCTGTATGCATGGAGAATAAATGTAGGTTAGTATGTGTCCGGGCAGGTTTTTTTATTTTTATTTTTTTATTTTTAATTAATTAATTAATTAATTAAATTATTATATTATATATAATAATTTTATTATTATTATCATTTTAATTTTTTTAATTTTCTTTTTTTTTAAAAACCCTTCGAGGAAATTATGAAGAAGAAGAAGAAGAAGACATGGAGTTAGAGGAGCTGGCGGGAGTGTTTGAAATCGGCATTGGTGTGAGAAATTAAATTGGACAGATTAATTGATTTTGATTACGGATTACGGATTTTGGACCTTGGTTTTGGATATCGGACTTGGCGGTTGGCATAAACTGGTTTGTGACTGGATCGGGATGGCGACTCAGGTGGAAGAGGACGATGATATGGATCATAACGACTGGACCCCAGTTAGTGGGAGAGCACGGGGAAAAGGGAAAAACAGTTGGGATGAGGATAGGATGTATGGGGGTCATAGCAAAAGAAGCCTGGAAGACAACAGATCGAATGAAGGCTGAGTGATTCGGAAAAAAGTAGTGAGAGAGGAAATTAAAATAATCATTAAATTCAGGAAGGAAGATGAGCAAATCAGTCTAAGTCCGATCCCATTGTCGAGGGAATTAAAAAAGAAGTTAGGAGACATTGAAATGGCAAAAATATTAAAAGATGGAGGCCTACTGATAACATGCAAAACGAAAGAACAGAAAAACAAAACTTTGCAAATGGAAAGTATTTGCAAGAAGAGGGTGTGTGAACGGAGGATTCTGGGTGAAGGCAGAGTACAGCGGGGAATGATTACAGGGATACCTGTGGACGAAGATTTAGAAAACTCAAACGGAGCATTCAAGGGGGAGAGGTGGGTAGAAGAAAGAGATTGTTAAAAACAATTCAGGGAGAGAGGGTCGACAGTTTGTTTTTGCTTCTGGAATTTCAAGAGTCTCTGCTCCCAGAGAGAGTTCAAATTTGAGTATGAGCTTCCCAGTTCGGCCATACACCCCTCCACCACTCCGCTGTTACAGATGCCACAGATATGGACATATAGCAGCCGCTTGCAAGGGAAAACAGAGGTGTCCTAAATGTGCAGGTGATCACAGAATTGAGGAATGTAGACAGAGTGGACAGGATAAATGTTGTAATTGTGGAGGGCAACACAAAGTAACATAAGGTGGATGTGAAGTCAGGCAGAGGGCTGTGGAAATTCAGCAAACAAAAACAGTAAATAATATCAGCTATGCAGAAGCAATAAAGAAAGTAAATGAACAGAAAGGAAGAAATGAAACTGGTTAAGTTACCCAAACTTCAAAATCAGAGGTAATCCAAATAGAGGAAACTAACACAGCTCTGACAATGGATCAGCTCATTGTATTTGTAGCTTATGTAATTAATTGTTCAGACCAAGTTAAACACAAAACAGAGAAAATTAATATAATTGTGAAGGGAGCTGAGAAATTTTGGGCATTAAAGATGTATCTTGGGAACATATCAACAAAAGACTGGAAACAGATGGAAAGCAGCGAGGACCAAGTGTCAGAACTGCATGATAATTTTACAAAGGAATTCCAGGAATTTATTAGCAAATGGTCAAGAATTTAAAGGATTCATTAAAGGACTACAAAAGAAACCAGAAATGATTTGTGTTCAAGAAACCATGCTTAAACCAGCAATAGACTTCATTATTCAAGGCTATGTCAGTATTCGTAGAGATAGAGAGGAGGGCAGTGGAGGAGGGTGCATCATTTTTCTAAAAGAAGGAATACAATATAGAGTCTTAGGGAAAGGAACAGAATTAGAATACATAATAACTGAAACTTGGGAAACAGAAGGAAATTTCAAAATTATAAACTTCTACAATCCGTGTAAAAGACTTTCAGTAGAGTTAATGAATAAAATAACAGTACATTTGGAGGGGAAAGTGATATGGTGCGGGGATTTTAATGCTCATAGCACAGTATGGAGAAATAGTAATGATGCTAATGGATTGATAATAGAAGAATTAATGGAGAATGAAAACCTAGTAAGTCTTAATGATGGAAGTGGTACGAGATTAAATATAAGAACAGGCACAGAGTCAGTCATTGATCTTACTCTGGTGTCAGACTCACTGGCAGGGCTTAGTACATGGGAAGTAGTTAAAGAAACAACGATAGGAAGTGACCACTATTCTATAATTATTGAAGTTGGCCTAAATTTAGATGTAAGTAATACAATAGGATTAGAGAAATGCTTTTTGGCAGTGCTGATTGGGAGAAATTTATAGAGATCAGAGACAAAGAAATAGGAAAAATTAATATTAATGAAAATGTGGATAATTTAAATGATTTAGTGTGTCAAGCAATCTTAGAGGCAGCAACACAGTCTATCAAAAAGAAGGATGGTAATCACAAAAGAAAGATGGTACCATGGTGGACAGCGGAATGCAGAAAAGCAATTAAATCTCGGAATAAAGCATTTAAAATGTTAAAAAGAAATAATTGTTTTCAGAATCTAATTGATTATATAAGGTCGCAAGCAAATGTAAGAGGAGCCATAAAAAATGCAAAGAAAGATTTTTGGAGGAAATTTTGTAATTCAGTGGGAAAGGAGACAAAAATTGAAAAGATTTGGAGAATGATAAAAAGAATGAATGGGATTAAAACAGATTATGGATATCCAGCATTAAAGGATGGTGAAACAACAGCAGTGAGAGATGAGGAGAAATCTGAAATGCTGGTAAAAACGTTTGTTAAAATACACAGTTCAGATAATATTAGTGAAGATGGAAAAAGAGGGAGGAAAAAAACAATAGCAGAAAATGAAGAACTATTACATAGTGAAGAAGACACTAATGACTTACTAAACATTTCATTTACAAAAACTGAACTGAACCGCGCCCTTAAAAAAACCAAGATGTCGGCACCAGGCAAGGATGGCATTTGCTATTCAATGATAAATCATCTCAATGAGTCATCAAAGAGTATTTTACTAGAACTATACAATAAAGTGTGGGAGGATGTGAAATTACCACAAAGATGGAAGGAGGCTGTTGTAGTTCCAAAACGAAAACCAGGAAAAGAATATACAAATCCAGGGAATTATAGACCAATAGCTTTAACATCTAACATCTGCAAAATAATGGAGAAAATGATAAATGAAAGACTAACATATTATATGGAAAATAAAGAATTTATATCCAGATATCAAAGTAGCTTTAGAAGGGGGTATAATACAATGGATTCAATTTTATGTTTAGAACATGAGATACGAAAAGCACAAATAAATAGAGAGAGTGTAGTTGCTATTTTTTTGACATAGAGAAAGCAAACGACATGATGTGGAAAGAAGGAGTATTAATCAAACTCAGCAAATTAGGCATTAAAGGACGGATATATAGATGGCTTAAAGACTTTTTACAAGGAAGAATGATACAAGTAAAAGTAGGAAAGAACTATTCAGAAAAATATATTATAGAAAATGGAACACCTCAAGGAAGCAAGCCCTTTATTATTCTCAGTAATGATCAATGATGTTTTTATGGAAAAAGAGAAAGATGTGGGGTGTTCTCTGTTTGCAGCTGATAGGGCAATTTGGAAGAGGGGAAGAAATTTGAGTTTCATTGTAAAGGAAATGCAGGTTGTAATCAGAAAAGTCGAAGAATGGTCACATAAATGGGGTTTTAAATTTTCAGTTGACAAGACAAAGATAATGGTCTTTACTAGGAAAAGAGATACCAGTGAAGTAAAATTGAAATTATATAATCAAGAATTGGAAAGGATGAACCACTTTAAGTTTTTAGGGGTATGGTTTGATGAAACAACCACATGGGCTATACACATTCAGAAAATAATAGATTAATGTAAGAAAGTTATAAATATAATGAGGTGTTTGGTTGGAAGAGAATGGGGGCAGATAGAACAGCCTTGAGGGCTATATACATTGGATTAATAAGATCAACACTCTATTATGGTAGTATGGTATATGAATCAGCAGCAGATACATCTCTCAAAATATTAGACATTATTCAATACCAAGCTTTGAGACTAAGCACAGGTGCATTTAAAATAACCCCAACAGCAGCATTACAGGTGGAAATGGGGGAAATGCCACTGGAAATGAGGAGAACTCAATTATCAGTGAGTTATTGGGTTAACTTACAAGGCCGCAATCAAGATCACCCAACCCAGGACATCCTAAAACCTTGTAGGGAAAAGGAGAGGAGGGAAATCAAAAACTTTGGAAGTACAGTAGAAATGAAAGCAACAGAACTTGAAATAACCCACTTAAATATCAGCCCAGCAGTACCATTAACGACAATACAACCTTTGATTCTTCCCAATGCAACAGTTGACTTAACTATATTAGGAAAAAAGAACAATGTTAAGGTCATTCTAAATTCAAACACCATACAGACCTATATTGGAAAGTTCCACAAATATGTCCAGATCTATACAGATGCATCAAAGAACTCGTATAATAAAATAGGGGTAGCATTTATTGTACCAGAATTTCAGATCAAAGTAGGGAAAAGGATCAGTGAAATGATTGCAATATTGCTAGCAGTACAGTGGATTGAAGAAACAAACCATTACGAGCAGTCATATGCTCGGACTCAAGCTCATCACTACAAAGTTTAAAATATAATCATCCAGACAGCAAACCAGATATTTTAATAGAAATACAACAAATTTTATTCAGAATTCAAATGATGGGGTTAGTAGTAGTATTTTTTATGGGTACCAGCACATATAGGATTAAGAGGAAATGAAATAGCAGATAAAGTCGCAAAGGAAGCCACAACACGCAAACAGATTGACTTAGAAGTTGATTGCAGCAAAACTGAAGTAAAGAGCATTATTAAACAAAGATTGAAGAAAAGATGGCAAAAGCAATGGGACTTAGGTTTGGACATACAGGATTAAACAGTACATTATTCAAAATGGGAAAACATAACACGGGTAAATGTGACGACTGTGGGCAGGAAGAAACAATCAAGCACTTCATTATTCACTGTCAGAAATACCAGACACAAAGAAGGCACATGACACAAGAACTAAGAAAGATACAAGTAAGGACAAATCTCATATTCTTCAGAAGAACTCATTAGAATGTCATAAAATAATATTGCACTATCTTAGAGTAACACATTTGATTGAAAGAGTATGATTTATTTAGTTTATTTTAATTTAATTTTAATTTTAATTTAATTTTTAATTTTTAATTTTTAATTTTTAATTTTTAATTTTATTTATTTATTTTATTTTTTGGGAGGAGGGGTAGTAAGTAAATAGTAGACATTCTGATCTACACTCCTCTCCAGCTGGTGGCGGTAATGCACCATTTCGTTGTTTGCCAACCGCCAATAAAAATCACAAGAAGAAGAAGAAGAAGAAGAAGACGTGGAGTTAGGGAAGTGGTTGTCGACCTGTTTTAGCCCTAGCGCTTCCTGTTCATCATAAGCCTAAGTTATTGATTGCCAACTATTAAATCATCTTATTTAAGACTGAGCTATCTGATGAAGTAACAACGGAAGAGGAACCGGTCAACTGCACAGGTAAGGGATTTCTAATTAAATCACCGACAAGAGCTAGCACGGTTTAGTGCTAGCTGTTGCTATTGGAGCTAAACTATGTTGACATACTAGCCACACTTAGCGGTCACAGTAAAACTTTGTCGTATTCTTACAGCTCTTCTAAAAGAGAAATGTGTGTATTTGTAGCTGTTATTAATCGTATTTACTCCATGATGGTGTCGACAGTGGTAATTCTGTCACCTGCTTAGCCCTTCAGTGTTAACCCTGATAACGTTATAAGAGTAGCCCCGGCTTCCATGACCACCGCAAACGTCACACTCATTGGGAAGAAGAAATAAGACGAGGCAATCTGCTGCAGTTACTGCTCTGACATTCAGCTGACACTAACGCAGCCAACTGCCATTATTAAAATTAAAGCAGTTTGTAAACATATGATCGACTCAGTGACTGTTTCCTCATTAAAATTATATCAGAATCTCCAATATGCCTATGTATGTCACAAACCTAGGTACAGTGACGTACTATCTATCATGAATAGAACATTATATACAACCAATAATCACATTTAATGGATCTTATCAAAATTGTTTTTGTAATGGGTTTAAGTGAAAACAAAGTTGCATATAATTTATGAATAAGGCCTTATAAATATTGAAATCATCCTCAAAAGTCCAGCATCGATTAGGCCACAATGGAGAAAGTCAGCTCTTCCATTTTGACCTCTCATTGCAGACCACTGGGGCACTGGTTGACTGAAAAATAAAATTAACTGTATTGAATCCTTATGTATCTACTTTGCCATTTACATTTACATTTAATTAATTTATCATTTGCTAACTTCACTCTTTTTTTTGTATTGTTTTCTCTTTGCGTTTTACCAATAATAGAGCATTCACCTATCCTAGTGGGCAATTTACTATTCGTGCACCTTCATCCATCAACAATTGTCCCAGAGTGACAGTCCTATCTATATTGCAAGTGATCGAAAGCAAAGGCGACACCAACTGCACCAATTTGTTGTTCTACATAAACTTAGCTTTAGAAATGGCACCTGCATATACACTCCCGGACAAAGAATATGAGGCAAACACACATTTGTTTTGAACAAATGTTAGCTATTTTACACAATATTGTAGCATTATCTGAGAGCAGAGTAGGTTTTTATTATGGGATAGGTTTTCCCTTGTTTTCCCTCAGAAAACAGTTGTTTGCTGTCTGAAAGCCTTGTACAGTGTGCAGTATTAATGCTGTTCATTCATCTCTGACTGCTTCCTTGATGTGTGCCCATATAGTCTCTATGGGGTTAAACCTTTCCATTTCATTGTTCCGTGGTCCAGTTCTGTCACTCACATGCCCATGGTAGGCACTTTTGGTGGTAGAAAAGGGTCAGTCTGGGCACTCAGACTTGTCTGCATCTACGCAGCTCCATATGCAGCAAGCTGCAGCATTAACCTTTTCAGCAATTTTTGATGCAGTAGCTCTTCTGTGGCATCGGACAACACAGGCTAGCCTTCGCACCTCACGTGCATCAATGAGCCTTGTCGCCGGTTCACTGGTTGTCCTTCCTTAGACCACTTTTGGTGGGTACTAACCACTGCAGACCAGGAACACCCAACAAGACCTGCAGTTTTTGAGATGTTCTGACCCAGTCGTCTATCCATCACAGTTTGGTCCTTGTCAAAGTCACTCAGATCCTTATGCTGCCCAATGTTCCTGCTTCCAACACATCAACTTCGAGAACAAAATGCTCACTTCCTGTCTAATATATCCCATCTACTGACAGGTGACATCATAATGAAAGAATGATACTCACTTCAGCTGTCAGTGATAATAATGTTATGGCTGATCAGTGTATATTTAAAATTTTACCTCATTTATTTTGTGAATATGTGCTGATTCTGAATGTGATGCCAGCGACATGTTTCAAACAAGTTAAGATAGGGGCAGCAAAAGACGGAAAGTTGTGGAAGGCTCAAAAAACAATTATTTGAGCCATTCCATAAGTAAACAGGTTAATTGTTAACAGAGTATTATGATTGGGTATGAAAGGGACATCATCAAAAGGCTGAACAAGGAGTTTATTTGTTGATAGTGGGGACTAATAAAGATGCATGTGTTTGTCATCAGAACACTAAAAATAGATACTCAAAAGACGCACATATTGTATCTGTGTGCAGGATTTGAAGTGAATGAACTAACCAAACTGTCAGGCTAGATGTCTTACACCGAGCCAGGCGATAAAACATTATTCATCTCTGTGATCTCTGTGTATGGCCACACTGTGTCTGATGAATGAAGCTGTTATTTTTATTTCAAAATGTCTTCAAAAAATCTAAACTTCATGAACCTGTTGGAGTCAGAATAACTGGAGTATGATGAGTCTCGTATTGAGCTGTGTAATGATGCTCCAGAACACTGTCTTCATAGGTCAGGTGAAAATTTCAACCCAGAGAGGGTTGAATTATGGGATAGGGGTGTTCTCTACATCTGGTGTTGGCTAGCTGGTGTTAAACTCCATTAATGCGAATGAGAACCAACAGATTATAGAAAAATGGTTGCTTCAAAGCCTGAACGAGGCATTTTTTATAAAGATAATGAACCAGCACACACAGCAAAAACAACATAGCTATGGTTTGAGTGACATTCACCATCTGTGATGTTTTGGACAGTCTGATCTTAAGGAACACAACAACATATTCAAGGTGTTGAATTGGCCTCCAAAGTCCCCAGATCTCAGTCTAGTCGAGCATCTGTGGGATGTGCTGGACAAACAAGTCTGATCCATGGAGGCTCCACCTCATAATTTACAGGACTTTAAGGATCTGCTGCTAAGGTCTTTGTGCCAGATACAACAGCACACCATCAGAGGTCTCGTGGAGCCCAGACCATGACGGTCAGGAATTCAGTTTTATCTCGGATGTAGTTATGGTCCATCCGCATCAGCACACAATGAGTTTTGAAATCATCATAATGAACGGCCTGATAGTAGCACGTCAAATTCTGAAGTATATAACTTCCTGTTGCCACTAGGTGGAGGTGTGACTATTATCAAATTTAACTATATAGATGTGTTCAGGGCGGGACTCTTATCAAATGTGTGAAGTTTGGGGAAGATTGGATGATGGACAGCAGAGTTATAACAACTTCCTGCTTCACTGCGAAACATCAACATTTGCCGCACAGCCACACCTACATCTTTGCATGAAAATACACAAGCTTCACAATCATGCATCACCAACTTTTTATGGCTGTTCTCACTGAATTTGAAGGCAATATGCTCAACGGCCTACTAGTAGTGTATCAAAACGTAAAATATGACATTTCCTGTTGCCAGTAGGTGGCGCTATGAGTATTGCTAAATGTTGTTATGTGGTTGTCTTTAGGGCAGGACTCTTAAGCAGCATGTGAAGTTTGGTAAAGATTGGACTTTGGACATTGGAGTTATGACAACTTTCTGTTTCATAGCGAAGTGTGATTCTCTGCCACGCCCACACCGTTCAACAAAAACTCAGGATTTGAGCAACTTTTCATCCTCATGGGGTTTAGATAGTACTGACCAAATTTGAAGTCGATCTGGTAAAATCTCTAGGAGAGATTTTTTTGTGGCCAAAAATGGCCACAAAAATCAAAATGGCCAACTTCCTGTCTTTTTGAAGGAATTGCTCCAAGATACTTTTTTGTCGGGCTCGGTCAGTTACATATGTGTACTGAGTTTCATACATGTACGTTAAACTGGAGGCAAGGGCTGCACTTTAGGGGGTGCTAGCAAGCCATTTTGCCACTCCCATTTCCAATCACCATATCACACGTTAATTATCGCCACGACTGATGTTTCTGCCAACTTTCATGAGTTTTTGAGTAAACTCCTTGCAGAACAATAGGATCCTCGAATGCTTAGTGCTCGGGCCCTAATAAATATGTAAGGGAAATCATAGAGTACTGTATAATACAGATTAATGTGCTGTCAATGGAGTAATGAATCGACTAATTTTTCATCTTAATTTGGGCGTCAAGTTATTATTTCAATGGACACAAATCTTACTTCTATTGTTGTTTTTGACATTTGACTTTAAATATGCAGATTTACCTTTTATAACAGATATGCTTTATAACACATTGCTTGTGTTTTATTGATGTTTATTATTGATCCTTAAATCCAGTTTTATTGATCCTTTTCATACAGGTACCATCATCGTGTTTCCTTTTACTAACGTTAGCTGGATTAATAATGACTGGACATTGATTATGAAACATGCATGAAAAAAGTTGTCATCTCAGTCTCTGACAATCTCATGTTATATTTTCATTGATTAATTTCATTTAATTAAATTTAAATGTCAGGAATCAAGTCACAGTATATTGTTGACAGCATGTTCTAGGGGAGTACCAACCTTACTGCACCCTGCAGATGGACGACAGAGAATGTCGGAGATAAACTAACTCTGTTTTCCACAGGTGTGTCTTCAGTGCAACGGTTTTATGAAAAACACGTGAGCGGGAACAACAACAACAACAATGGGGAAGAGGAGGGTCCCAGATTTGTACAGCGCACCATTTCCCTTATATTCCATTAAAGTGGACCCTAAAACAGGGCTGGTGATCACAGCAGGTGGAGGAGGGGCATCCAAAACGGGCATAAAGAATGCTGTGGTGAGTACTGAGGACTCCCTGTTTTAGCAATTACACTGTTGTTATAACAGAACACAATGATGAACGTGCTGCAACTTAACACATGCACATGATGCCAGGATGCGATGCACAGGATAAGAGGTTACAGAAAATGGATGGATGTTCTTGTAGCATTTTTCTGTATTTGGATGTCTTCTCTCTTTTAAGTAGTTTTTCTAAATCTTGTGCATATATTGGCAAATTGGTCAGCCAGTTATTGTTATATATATTCAGTTGTTGATTTGCTTTTGCTTTTTCCATCTGCATGTGTTTTGCTTACGTCGTAGTGCATTAAACTTTCAAGAGTGTTTAATATGATCATATATACAAGTATTATTTAAAGGTGTTCAACTCATGGACATGTTTAGTGTATGAATTGAAAACTGCATTACAGGCATTTTAACTCTGTTCATACCTGACATTAACATGGGTCTTGGATGATCTGATCACAACTAGACAGCTCTTAGTCCGGATATTTATATATGGCATTGTAATTAATCTGACCACTTGTGATTATCTCACTTCCCTTCTCTATAAACATATAGATCTTTCTGGACCACCAACATACAAACTATTGTTTTATGTAAAGAAAGAAATAACTTCATGTTTAACAATCCTTGAAGGTTGATTCAGAAGCAACTGGACTTCTTTTCTTAGCTGTAAGACGTTTCACCTCTCATCCAAGAGGCTTCATCAGTTCTAAACTGTTGGTACGGGGTCAGGAAATTTATCCTCTGAGATGTAAACTACCTTGAGAGTCGTTAAGTAACCTGTTCCCTTTCCTTTTCTTCCTGGTCCTTCCCAGTCCACTGAGAATCTACACAAACATATTCATGTTTAACATTTGGCAAATTTACAAGAAGGCCCTAATAATTAAGAATTTGTCAGACAGTCACTAAAGTTTAGAATAGAATAGAGAGCCTTTATTGTCATTGTACAGTGTACAATGAATTTAAAGGGCAAACTCCTTAAGGTGCACACAAGATGTATCAAAAATATCAGAAATATCAAGACTATATACAGGCCTGGTAGCGAGACAATAACAATTTAACATGATACAATTCACATAGTATATGCAGCAGAGAATTTAAGAATATGGCACAGTAAATGGACATCAATGTAAAAGCACCAAAGGGAGAGCTGTGAGCCGCTGCGTCCGTGCGCTCCGCCATCTTAAAGCTTTAAGCATAAAGTTTAACACACATTGTTTTATTTTTGAAGGGGATCTGGGGACTTTATTTAAAACAGAGAAGTAGTGCTGTGCTGTTTACTGTTATAATTGTAAAATTTGACACGTTAACTGTCAATAACATGTTGTGTTCTTTCTTAAATATGGTGTAAATGGTAATATCACTTCAACAACTTCTACATGCTGGCAGGTAACATGCAGGCACATACATGTCAATTCTTCCAGAACACTTGATTCTGGGAGCATAGTGTTTTAGTCATGTAATATGTTACTAACAGCTCTTTAAGATATAAATGTGCTTAATCCTAGAGTTAAAGTTGGGTATTGCAGTGAATTTTTGTATTGCAATATTTTGTGGTGTGTTACAGTATATTGCAAAATTGCTGTTTTGACAATATATGCACATAGAATGCAGGAAAATCACCATGTATGTATTTACCATTTGGAATATTTCTTCCATTTTTTATGATCAACTTGTCTAAAATAAGAACAATGGTGATTTTTATACTTTTCGGTTTAATGAAAAATACTAATAAAAAAAAGTGTCCGGTCAGTGTAACCATGTTTAACCCTTCACTTGTTAATGTGTTGTTACTCTCAGTTAATGACGACTGACACAAGGTTTTCAGGTGACTTAAGCGAATGCCTGTACTCAAACTGCCATGTTTTCATCAATTTCACCAATTTGGTGAACTTCTTAAAACCAAAATGTCGTTACACACTCTGAAGACTGGTAAAGTCTTTTGTCACAATTTTGATGCATAAATGTACAACTTCCCAGGCAAACAGAAGTCACAGAATGCACGACTTCTGGGGCGAATATCGAAGTTACCAAGTATTCACAAAGATTTTCGTGACACGTAAAGCAATACATATTCATTGGTACCTCATACCAGTGTATTGGTTTTATCGAGTATCCCTGCCATTAAGGGCTTTGTATGTGAGGAGAGGTTGCGATATGTTACATGAAATAAATTTTTAATTCTACTCTGGATTTTACTGGGAGCCAGTGCAGAGAAGCTTATATGGGAGAAATATGATGATCTCTACTAATTCATGGAAATTAGTAGATGTGCAGCCTCTTTACAGACTTACCGGGACAGTCTGATAATAATAATGCATGGACTAATTTCATAAATATCTGCTGCTTACCTTGTCAGGTAAGAGAGCCTAAATTTGCATTATAGTAAACCAAATGGATATCGGTGTGTTTTGGGTATACATGCAGAATATGACAGCTGAGTAGTCCTTCAGTGTGGCCCTGGACACATTCATGTGTACACTGATGAAAGAATGTGGCCATATATGTATGTCTGAAGTCTTAAATATACTTAAAACTACATTTTAACCTGAGTACACGAGGATCTACATGATGAAGATGGCGCCCGGTGAGTGGCTGCCTGTTGCTGCAGCTCCGGTTACGTTTCTTTGTTTTGGTGTCATTTGTGTATTCTTGCGTGTATTTTCTTTACTTTTTCTACGCCATCTCCATGACTGTCCACTGCACTATGGATGTGCAAGTAGGGAGACTGGTGGCTCACCTCTTGCCATTCTTTTTTGGACTTTTCCATCGCTTTTCTACCGTTGAGCCTTTCAGCCATGGCTCAGCTGTCCTACACATGGAACAGCTGTTAGCTCTGAGGAACACTCTGATACTCCATACAGAGCGACCCGACATCCCAGCGAAGCTGAGGAGGAATGAAGAGGGGATGCACATCCGGAGTCCAGTGCCGGATGATACCGCCTCTTATCACGGGGATGTTCAATCTCTCCCCAATAAGATGGAGGAGCTAACGGCGCTTTGCATCTGTACAACCTCATCCTCAGTCTGGAGAGGGTCCCGGTTCTGTGGAAGGCTTCTTGTGTGGTACCTGTACCAAAAACTGCGTACCCCACGGAGCCCAACCACTTCAGACCTGAGGTCTTGACCTCCCACCTGATGAAGACCATGGAGAGAGTTGTTCTTCTCAAGCACCTGCTCCCAGCAGGATCCTCTTCAGTTTTCCCAGGAGTTGACCGCAACCTGACTGCATGGCCCATCAACTACCTCAATAGCTGGGTTTACATGGACCTCTTTATTCTGATTAAAATCAGTTTAAAAGCTCAACCAGAATGAAAATGCTCCATGTAAACACATCATTCTGAATAAAAATGCCCAAACAGAATTAAATGTCATTGTGTTGCAGAGGGGTAGTATAAAGCTTTTGTTAAACCGATCAGAAGAACAACCGTTCCATGTAAACAGTGGAACAGAATATCTACTGGTAGAGTTCTGTCTGTGCTGCTCAGAGTCGGGACGTATTTACAAGATGGAGGCCTTAAAGCAGAAGTAGACAACAGCAGAGAGTTTCTTTTCTTGTGCTGCCGTTTCTTTCATTGCTTCCAGTATGAGTAAGTCTACGTTATTATCATGCTGCAGCTTTATTAAAAGCACCACAATAATGGAAAAAATTGCGGCAATCACACGATTGCATGTCACACAGCTGTTCTGATTAAATGCAGTGGAGCATGTAAACACCAGATCGTAGTAGATCACAACTCATGTAAACACCCATGTATACTGTTGAGACGAAACCTTCAATCGGAATGAAGAAAAGTGTCCATGTAAACCCAGCTACTGACAAACCACAGTACGTGAGGCTGAAGGACTGTGTGTCTGATGTGGTGGCCTGCAGCACGGGAGCTCCACAGGGAACAGTGCTCTCCCCTTTCTTATTTACACTATACACATCAGACTTCAGACACAACACAGTTCACTGCCATCTTTAGAAGTTCTCCGATGATTCAGCCATTGTCGGACACACATCAGAGGGGAACGATCTGGAGTACAGGAACACCATCACAGACTTTGTAGACTGGTGTGGGGTCAATCACCTCTGGATTAACACCACCAAAACAAAGGAGCCTGGCGATTTACCTCCACAGGAGGACCTCCTTTTTACACCGGTGAACATCCAGGGTTTGGACATTGAACAGGTGAACTCATACAAATACCTGGGTGTTCATCTCAACAATACACTGGACTGGTCGGACAACACAGATGTCCTGTACAAGAAGGGCCAACGTCGTCTCCATATGCTCAGGAGACTGAGGTCCTTCGGAGTGTGCAGGACTCTGTTAAAAACATTCTATGACACTGTGGTAGCATCATGGATCGTATACGCTGTGGTCTGCTGGGGTGGAGGAAGCACAGAGAGGGACAGGAAAAGACTCAACAGGCTGGTCAGGAGGGCCAGCTCTGTCAGGAGGTGGGTGAGAGGAGGATGTTAACCAAGCTGACATCCATCCTGGACAACACCTCTCACGCCCTACATGAGACTGTGGGAGCTTTGAGCAGCTCC
>CM075190.1:1410000-1412500 GCA_037577475.1 Chaunax sp. Z400 | reverse complement strand
TCTCTGCTCTGGAAGGACACCCTGAGGGCACTTTGTCATGTTCTCTGCTCTGGAAAGACAACCTGAGGGCACTTTGTCATGTTCTCTGCTCTGGAAGGACACCTTAGAGGGCACTTTGTCATGTTCTCTGCTCTGTAAGACACCTTAGAGGGCACTTTGTCATGTTCTCTGCTCTGTAAGACACCTTAGAGGGCACTTTTATCATGTTCTCTGCTCTGGAAGGACACCTTAGAGGGCACTTTGTCATGTTCTCTGCTCTGGAAGACACACTAGAGGGCACTTTGTCATGTTCTCTGCTCTGGAAGGACACCTTAGAGGCCACTTTGTCATGTTCTCTGCTCTGGAAGGTCAACCTGGAGAGCACTTTGTCATGTTCTCTGCTCTGGAAGGACACCTTAGAGGCCACTTTGTCATGTTCTCTGCTCTGGAAGGTCAACCTGGAGAGCACTTTGTCATGTTCTCTGCTCTGGAAGGTCAACTTGGAGGGCACTTTGTCATGTTCTCTGCTCTGGAAGGTCAACTTGGAGGGCACTTTGTCATGTTCTCTGCTCTGGAAGGACACCCTGGAGTGCACTTTGTTAAGTTATGTCAAAGGGGCACATTGGTATGTTTGACCACTAGTGTGAAGACTATTACATGGATTATTACATGCTTTTGTCGACTGACTTTTTAACCTACTACAATGAAACTGACTACAATTGATATGGGTGTGTTCACCATTAGTGAGATTTCGTAGGTTATTGGGGCAAAGTGGCATTAATTATGTCATGGACTACATGTCTTGACTCTGATTATAAGTTCGTTTTCCTTCTATAGTTTCCATCCCTGAAGAAAAAGTTTGACTTCAAAGCTCATGAAGGGGAGATTGAAGACTTGGATTTAAGTCCAGGGAACAAGGTGAAACACTGACACTTCTTTGTGTTGATATATACAGTAGTGTCAGTAGTTACAGCATTATTGATTCATTAGTAATGATCAACATATTCTCATGCAGCACCTGGTGACTGTTGGCCGGGATTTTTCCTGCAGTGTGTGGAGTGGTAATCAGTTGGCTATGGGTCTCAAATGGCTTGAAACCAAGCCTCAAATACCAGAGAAGAGCTATCGATACATGGCTTGCAGGTGAAAACAAACAAAAAGGCAAACAAAAATTAAAAGATTCTTCTTTGAAAGATCAGCCCAAATGTCCTTCTCTCTGTATCAATCTGGATGGTGTGACAGTGACTATACATGGTTGAATTTTCATATCTTTGAGGTTTGGAAAAGTTGAAGACCTAAAAGACTGCCTGAGGCTGTACACAGTCCAGATCCCCCATAAACGAGACAGAAAACCTCCTCCTTGCTACCTCACCAAGTGGGATGGCAAGAGCTTCCTGCCCATGCTGACGGCTCCCTGCGGCACTGAGGTCATCTCCAGTCTGGCTGTCAGGTAACTGAAATGTTGATTTTGATGTTGATGATGACAGACTTACCTTTGGGATCAGATTTGAGTCTTACTACATGGCCTGTCAGTCTAGCCTTTTTGCTTAATAGCTTGTCCTCTGTACTGTTTTGTACTTTTTTTCTTTTTTTTTTCCTTTTTAGTATTTAGTTATTTCTCACTAGTAAAAATGAATGCCAACTTTGTATTGAATAGGGGAGTCATTTTCTTTTGTAATACTGTATCGATTTTAAAAAATGCTGTATCTGTTTTGTAATAGTTTACTTTTTAAATATTTGTGGCTGTGGTTCATTTAAACAACTAAACAACAGTGTTGTAATCAATGGTACTTAATTTGGAATGAGGTGGACAGTAGAGGGGCACGGTCACTTATATTGCCCTGTTCTCTTAATATCTTACTGTGTTTGCAAGGTTTGAACAAACTTGTTAAGAGCATTAAATTTGTTCCAGCATGAAGATGATAACTTGGACCTTGTCTTTGACAGTGACTCTGGAACATTTCTTGGCCTTGGAACTGTGACAGGATCAGTGGCTATCTACATCACGTTCTCCCTACAGGTAATGACTGCGACTGTACAGTACCTACTGTAAATCAACCAAAGCAGTGCTCTGCTTTATGATGACATTACTCTTTGTGTGTAGAGGCTGTATTACGTACAGGAGTCCCATCGCATTGTTGTGACAGACCTGGCCTTCCTGCCTGACTCACTGAAAGGCAAAGATATCAAAGGGACTAATGAAACAGCCATGTTGAGTGTAGCTGTTGACAGCCGCTGTCAAGTACATGCTGTCCCCAACCGAAGTAAGTCCTGCACTATCGTCCAATAAACACACAGAGACCATGTATATATAGGTCTAAACTTATGTTTTGTCCCAACTGTTTTGCATTTTCTTCAGGATCCTTTCCTATCTGGCTGGTGCTGCTCCTTTGTGGCCTCATGGTGGTGGGAATCATCCTCCTCCTACAGTACCTCTTTCCAGGATTTATTTAAATCTATGTCTCATTGGATTTCAGGGTTGATTGGACACATCTTCATGTGACAAGCAGTTTTACAACCC
>CM075190.1:1400000-1407500 GCA_037577475.1 Chaunax sp. Z400 | reverse complement strand
TTTATACAATACTATATATATATATATATATAAAATTATACCTATATATATAGGTATATTGGAAACACAATTTTAAAAACCCTGTTATTTCTATTCACTAGTCCTCGTCTACTGAAACAAACAAACATGTGATTCACTGAATAGACTTTTTTAAGTACCCACAACCAGAACATGATAAATCATGAATAACCATCATTTAATTATAACATAGAAATAACAGTCATTGGTGCATTTCATAGTAAAAGTTGAAGATGGTGGGATTTTTTTCTGCATGATTGGAAAGACCTGGTCGTGGTGATAATTTACCGGGTCTAATAAATGTCCGACTGAAACAACTGATGTCATTCCCGAAAGAACTTGCGGGAACGGGCAGTTTGGATGCTATGGTCGGAACTCTGCAGACACATGCAGCACAGATGTTCCAAATGTTATGGCTGATTGCAAAGTGGACGGAGAATACATTTAGTGACAAGTCCAGATTTAACTTGTACACAGCTGGTGGTCGTTGGCGTTTGTACCGTCGCCGATATCCTGCTGCATACTGTACATTCAGGAAGTGAATTGTTTGGTGGTGGTGTCATGATGTGGGGTGCCACTGCTAATGGGTGACGGTAAGAACCTGTCCGCATTCACGGCCATCCGTCTCCGAAATCCGGTCCTAGGTCCACACGTCATTCCCAGGATACAGCAATCAGGCGTCACCTTCATGCATGACAATGCCCCCTATGGGACGTTCAGGATCACCAGGTGAGACGGAGAGATCCTACTCCAGCAACACATGAACGACTTGTCACAGCACTACAGGAAGAATGGCATGTCAGTCCAGAATAACATCTTATCCATTCAGGAGGTGTAAAGAAGAGATAAATGCTGGAGGTAGACACGCACGGCAGTGACTATTGTTGTTCTCTGTCTCACCATCCACATTTTCTGACTTGTAAACACTGAGACAAAAAACACTAATCTGCACAAAAATGATTTTTCTGTATGGCTAAGGGGTGAATAAAGAGGCGTGAATAATATATTTTGCCTTTGATATTTAATATGAACAGGATGGCATGACATAAAAAAATGCGTTTCTACTATTGGTCAATATATTACGGAAGCGCATTGCTGCCAAGGCAGAAAAGAAAAAACACGTTATAACGTGATACAAACTTATCACGTTAAAACATATTCTTGTTTGAATGAGTAAAGTCTGCGGAGAACAGATAAACTGAGGAATATGGAACACCTACATGATTTGATTAAGTTGTACTTCACTTATAATTTGATAGCTTTTATTGTTTTTTTTACTTATCACGTCTCAACGCGATAAGTTGGCCTCCGGCGGAAGTGGACACAACAGACATCAGACAAGCATTATATTACACATTGAAGTGGACACTTGTTGCTATTTTTCAAAACACTAGACCTGCAGTCTGGTGTTTTGGCTGCGTGACGTAGTTTCACATTATTTCCAAGAGTTTCTCCAGGAAAACCCATAATTGAAGTCACATTATGGTTTGAAAAAAAATTCCACCCTTAATTCATTGAAGTATTTTCATTTTTGTCATAACTACTCATTTGATAAATTGGATGATCTTCTTTAGGGTGTAGCTCAGTATGAGATCAAATTACTTTTTGGATATCTCACACAACATTTCATGTTAGAACAGGACTTGCTTTTCAGGATTTATGCTTTTGATTATGGATTTTTAGAACGAAAAAACCATCCCACAAAGATTATTTTGGAGAGTGCTGGCAATGGCATTGGTTTGAATTCTATTCAGACACTGTTTTGTGAAAAACATCCCACTGTTGATTGGTGACATCATTCGTGCTGGAAACAAAAATTGGTATTTGTTGTTGCTGTTACTTCAAATAATGAACATTGTTTTTTTCACCTTCTCTCACTCTAGGTATGACAATATATTTAAAGCATTTGATTGTTGACCACCACAAACTATTTAAGCACTTGTATCCACATAGAAACTTGATACCTAAGCATCATGTTATGATTCATGACCCTTATTATATATGTGGAGTATGAGGTTTGAAGCCAAACACAAGGTGTTTAAAGACTCTTTCAAAAATTTCAAAAACATAACCAAAGTTTGCATCAGATGGCCATTGGGTCACTGGGAAACCTTCACCCTCAAACAAAACGAGTACGGGCCAGTTAAATCTTTTCCCCTCAGAGATGAAAATGTGGTCGACAATGAAGTGCTTGAAATGATCTTGTCCAAAGATGTCTTCTCAACTAGCTGGGTTAAAGTTGATGGTGTTGAGTATAAAGCTGGACTTGTTGTTTGCAGTGCAATGGAAGGAGATCTTTGATCTTTTGTCAAATAAGTGATATACTTTTTGTAGAAGATCACATTTTTTTTACTGACAGGCAGGCTATTTACAGTGAAATTTGATGACCATCATCAGGCATTTTCAATATTACCAAGTGAGGAAAGGTTTATATTAAAAATGTTGAGCTTGAATTTCACAAAATGTTTGATATTCAAAGCTCGTACAGCATTTTAGACAATAGTTTGTACATTATACCTGCATTCACAATGTTTCAAATTTTTAAAACTGTTTTAATGACTGCGTGGGTGAAAATAAATTAAGTCTTTTGATAATTCTTTTGTTTATTGGTGTTAATTGTTATTATTAAATTTTTTAAAATTTCATTGTAGATAGCTTAGCACTTTTGGGAGTGAAACTAACACTACCCAAATAGTTCTATCTATCTATCTATCTATCTATCTATCTACACTCCAACATTGTGGGTGGCGGTGATGCACCTTAACTCTGTTTACCACCCGCCACCCGAAGAAGAAGAAGGCTAGTGTCAGACCTAAATTTCAGAATCACGATATCATCGATCGCCATTCAGATGAGGGAACACGCTGCAATAGCAACTGTAAAAGTCTACGTGGTAATGTTTTTTTAAACTCTCAGATAACCTGCCGCCACACGAAAATGACGGACTACGCGGAAGAGCAAAGAAATGAGCTTGAAGCCATAGAGTCCATCTACCCCGACTCATTCACAGGTTTGACTTTCATTGTTGTACTAATATGGAAACGGCTAGCTCACATGTACATGGCCTAGCAAAAACTAACGAAAGGAAAAACCAAACCTCGCTAGCGTTAACTGTTACATTAGGCATCCAATGGCATTCATTTATTGTCGCAACGTTGCCTTTGCTAAATGTCATGAATGCAAAAGTGATTTTCTCATGGACAGAAATAATCGACCCTTTTAACACGACATCACGTATGACGGGCGTATGCGACCCCCGTCATCTTAGAGGATAAACTGGATAATCTAAGCAGTGCAGAGAGGCAGGAAAGCATGTATTTTAAAAAGAATACAATAGACAGTAATCCCATTATGACTGTTGCTTGCTGTTAGCAATGGTCAGTTAATAATGTGCTGTGTTTAGTAGAACAAACTGGTAAAGGACGAGACATATTTTACCGTTACTGATCACAAATCAAGGGTCAATCAAACTTATGGGCTGTCTCGAAAATACCGTTATCTGTGGATTTTATTTCTTTCTACAATCTCACGAGCCTCTGGACCTTCTTATCTTGTGAGTTATTATTTTGTTAATGTGCTAATCTTGCTTTGTAATTAACAACATGGTAACATAAACATAAGGTACCTAGTTTTACAAGGAGGATCAGTGTTTCTCCTACACATTTTTTTTAGTCCCAGTGGACAGAGCTGATAAAGACTGCACGTGCCCCCAATTTTTGTTTATTTCCATGTAAAATATTTAAAACAAAAGTGATCACAAGGAGAGGATGACTCAATAAACTGCATTTATTACACTCTACCGCACTTCACTTAACTGGAAGAAGTTACAGCTAAGAAAAGAAACACATTGTGACCATACTGAGGTCCAAAACTATTTTACGTTTTGATACACTACGACTAGGCCGTTGAGCATATTGCCTTCAAATTCTGTGACAGGTATAACAAGTTGGTAATAAAGGATTCTGAGACTTTTGCGTTTTCGTGCTAATATGTAGGTGTGGCTGTGCGGCGAATGTTGATGTTTCACCATGAAGCAGGAAGTTGTTATAACTCTGCTGTCAATGGTCCAATCTGCTCCAAACTTCACATGTTTGATAAGAGTCCCGCCCTGAACACATCAATATAAATAAATTTCGTAATAGTCACAGCGCCACCTAGTGGCAATAGGAAGTTATATACTTCAAAATCTAAAGTGCTACTATGAGGCCGTTCACCACAATGACCTCAAATTTGGTCAGCAAAGCCGTAACGCTTTGCTGAAGCTTTATTGTTAATATTGTGAGTTTGGGTCCCATGGCGGCGGTGCAACGGTTGATGCTCGCCATCAAACAGGAAGTTGGTGTTGAGAGGCCAGGGAAGCTCAGATGCTCACCAAAATTGACACACTCGTCAAAGGTGGTAGTACTTACGATCTCATATGGTTTACAGGATCGGTTGTGGTAAATTGGCTCCACAATGCCCCTTAACCTACATTTATGAAATTTGGTAGACGTGTATCATATCAAGATCTCGGAAAAACCTTCTGAACCCATGATCTAAACGCAACAGGAAGACAGCCGTTTTGAATTTGGCATTAATTTTTCTGCGATTTGCAGGTGTTATACTTTAACGAACTCCTCCTAGGCTTTTTGTTCGATCGATTTGAAATTTTCAGTAATATCACAACACATTAGTGATGAAAAGTTATCAAAGGTTTTTGGATAACTCGGAAGGTGTTGCCATGACAGCGTGGCAAATTTCAACATTTCCCATGGAAGAAGAAGTTTAATAACTCCACTGTCAATGGTCCAATCTGGCCCAAACTTGACATGTTGGATTAAAGTCCCACCCTGAAGACATCCACATAACAATATTGAGTAACAGTGCTAGCCCCACCTGCTGGCAAATGCAAAAATGTCTCGTGTGACAATTTTAGTTTGATTTTGATTACATTTTCGTGGTGTGGCCTCCACGTGATATAATCAAAGATGAGTCAAAATTATTAGATGGTGTCTAGCGCCACATAGAGGACAAAATAAGGTGAATCACAATCCCTCCATCAGTCTCCATAATGCTAGCAAATACAGAACATTGCATTTATCCAGGTATGCAGTAGTGATGCCGACACTGGCGCAGGCCACGACTGGCGCACGCCAAAACAGGCACATGCCCCGACAGGCGCCGAGGTGTGAGGGCCCGTTCAATGCTGCTTGTAGCTTTAATGGTGAATGTGACCTTGACAGCTTGCTCTTGGCCATCAGATGTATTTATTGGCCCACAGTGAATCAAGGTAAACCTGTTTATGATGATGATACTAATTCTTGTGTTTGCAGTGCTTTCAGATGATCCCACCAGCTTCACTATCACTGTAACATCAGATGCAGGGGAAAACGGTGAAAGTGAGTACACTGATGTGTGGTTGCAAAATATGTATTGTAAACATGCCAATTTAACATTGATGAAATTTCACTTTGTTCATGATGAAATTTAAAAGTGATGTTGAAGGATCTCTCAGCTGTGATGATAACTGCTGTGCTTAAAAAAATACGTTGAGGAAAAAAAAGTGCATTTGAAATAATGACACAGTTGATATGAGTTTTGCAAGATGTGCAGTAAAGACCCTACACAATATATCCTTGAGAGCTAAACTTTAGCTGAATGCCATAATATGAGTTGTCTGTATTCATCTTGCAGCCGTGGAAGCAACATTTAAGTTCACATATGTAGAGAAATATCCAGATGAGCCTCCGTTGTGGGAGATCCACTCCCAGGAGAATCTGGAGGACAGTGACATGGAGGACATCCTCACCTTACTGCAGCAACAGGTCTGAACTGAATATTTTCGCTTTAACATACGGTATATTGTGGCTTTACTGACCAAATCTGAGGTCATTGTGGTAAAGTAGCACGTCAAATTCTGTAGTTACTTCCTGTTGCCACTAGGTGGTACAGTGACTATTACCAAAATTATCTATATAGATGTATTCAGGGCGGGACTCTTATCAAAAGTGTGAAGATTGGGGCAGATTGGACCATGGACAGCAAAGTTATAACAACTTCCTGCTTCACGGTGAAACATCAACATTCGCCACACAGCCACGCCTACATCTTTGCCAAAAAATGCACAAGCTTCAGAATCCTGCATTACCAACTTGTTATAGCTGTTCTCACTGAATTTGAAGCCAATATGCTCAACGGCCTGCTAATAGTGTATCAAAACGTAAAATATGACATTTCCTGTTGCCACTAGGTGGCGCTATGGCTATAGCTAATTTTGTCATGTGGATGTCTCTAGGGTAGGACTCTTAACCAGCATTTGAAGTTTTGTATTGATTGGACCTTAGACAATAAAGTTAAGACTTTATAAATCATGACTATGATTTTCAGTTTCATGGCGAAACATCAAAATTTTATGCAATTTGACTGCTTGCCACGCCCACACCATTTAACGAAAACTCAGGATTTGAACAACTTTTCATCCTCATGGGGTTCAGATAGTATTGACCAAATATGAAGTCGATCGGGTAAAATCTCTAGGAGGAGTTCGTTCAAATACAAAGTGTGTGATTTTCCAAAAATGGCAAAAAATGGCCTGTTTGTTTGAAGGCATTGCTCCAAGACACCACAATTGATGTTTCTGCCAACTTTCATGAGTTGTTTAGTATGGGCAAGTCCCCAAAAAGGCGATTCATTTGGCAGAAGAAGAAGAAGAATTCCTTGCAGAACAATAGCGTCCTCATTCGTTTTGTGCTCAGGCCCTAATAATAATAATAATAATAATTCCTTGCAGAACAATAGCGTCCTCACACGCTTAGTGCTCGGGCCCTTATAATTCCTTGCAGAACAATAGGGTCCTCGCATGCTTAGTGCTCGGGCCCTAATAATAATAATAATAATAATAATAATAATAATTCCTTGCAGAACAATAGGGTCCTCGCATGCTTAGTGCTCGGGCCCTAATAATAATAATAATAATAATAATTCCTTGCAGAACAATAGGGTCCTCGCACGCTTAGTGCTCGGGCCCTAATAACAAATTTGATTTTGCTTCATGGCAGAGAACCACAACCACTGGTACTTAGCCTAAGCCAAATAAGCCAACAGTAGGCTACAATTAGTTTATAAACATCAGATTAACATGCAAACAATTTCATTTGAGCAGCAAATTAGCTGACAAGAGCAAAACAGAGGATTAGAAATTAGATTTACCATTTGTGAACTGCACTGTAATGTTTCATTGAAAAGTTTTGTTTTTCTGGTGTCCCGGTGTTCCACGTGTTTGTGGTGGAATTTTGTTTATGTTCTGCCGACAGCAATACAACTCTCCACTTAAACTAGCGTCTCTCAGTGAAAACAAAACTGACGGTCAAACACCCGCCCCGCAGTGAGGTGTAAGCCAATGAAGTTCCAGGAATTTTGCCGTGGCATCTGGCCACCCCAGCCACCCCTTTAAAACCATGTATGCAGCTGTCTCAACAAATTGAGGAGCAGAACATGGTCCAT
>CM075190.1:1357500-1395000 GCA_037577475.1 Chaunax sp. Z400 | reverse complement strand
TCTAAAAGACATTGTCTGTGAACACAGTTTGTTGCTGCATCCACAAATGACAGATGAAACTCTACCATGCAAAGAGGAAACCGTATATAAACCAGATCCAGAAACGCCCCGCCTTCACTGGGCCTGAGCTCATTTAGATGGACTGAGGTGAAGTGGAAAACTGTCCTGTGGTCTGACGAGTCAACATTTGAAATTCTTTTTGGAAATCATGGACGTCCTCCGGGCTAAAGAGGAGAGGGACCATCTGGCTTGTTATCAGCACACAGTTCAAAGTCAACATCTGTGATGGTATGGAGGGGGCGTTAGTGCACATGGCATGGATAACCTGCACATTTGTGAAGGCACCATTAATGCAGAACCACATATACAGGTTTTGGAGCAACATATGCTGCCAAGTAGACAACGTCTTTTTCAGGGAAGGCCTTGTTAATTTCAGCAAGGCGATGTCAAACCACATTCTGCAGTCCGGTGCTAAACTGACCTTCCTGCAGTCCAGACTTGTCACCCATTGAAATTATTTGGAGCATTATGAAACATAAAATAGGACAAAGGAGACCCCGAACTCTTGAGCAGCTGAAATCCTACATCAGGCAAGAATGGAAAATATTCCACTTTCAAAATGACAGCAATTGGTCTCATCAAAGACCAATCGCATACTGTTTTTATTTACATTTTACACAGCTTTATTGGAAACAGGTTTGTAACAATGTGTGTGTGTTTACAGGTAGCGTTCCAGGGCACAGTGGTAACCATTGAGAACTTTCTGGTGTGGAAAGCTAATTTTGAGCTGGAGGTGGCTGAGCAAAGGAAGAAGAGACAGAAGGAGGAAGAGCAGGCAGGAAAACACAAACTCACTGGTAAACTCTGATGCTGTTAATCTTACTACAATGTGTGGAATCTCTGTCTGTTTGTAATTCTCCTATCACGAGAATCGGTTATCCGATCTACTTCAACATTGGCATATGATTTTCTGACTTTAGAATTGTGGTGCAATTTGGATATACGGGACGTCTATAACAATAATTTTAGAATTAAAAGGTGAAGAGCAGTTGGCATACAGACACTTCCTCCTACACCACATCCTGTTGCATCTTCTCTTGTAACTACTACAGGTAGAAGTTACTCTTTCTGCCCCTAGTGGTTTAAAGAATTCATAACTCCTATCACTACATCCCCCTTTCTTTAGATGAAGAGTGCAAGTGCTATACAAACAGCAATAAACTTTACGCTGTAAATGTGAAAACGTGAACATAAACAATCAAAACATTTTTCCTTCAGAACTTAAACAATCAATCAAACATTCTTCCCTTTTTTCAGTCCAATACTAGTCCATTTTATTTCTCAGTTCAGTTCCTTAGTTTTAAGGATTCAACCGGTCAGGAGCTTTAATATTGCGTGCAGATCTTCTCAGGACAGGTGATGCATTTGTCTGCTCATCTAATTCATTGGTGTCTGGTACATGTGGTACAGGTGGTACAGGTGTGAAGTGACAGTCAAATCATCTGTATATGTGTTTTCTTTAAATGTCTCTGGTGTTTTCAACAAACTCCTCCGATTCCGCCTCAGAAATCCTCTGTTCAGACAGTGTAGGATCTTGGACTTACTTCCTCCAGAACAGTGGCTTTCTTTCTCCAGATGTAGGAATCTTCCACTCCTACTGTGTCATGTTTGACCAGTGGAGTGGCAATAAACTTCTTTTTGACTTGTCATAGTTTGCTTTTTGTCTCTTTTGAAGATGTTTTAGTTTCTGTCTCACCTTTTTGTGCTTCTTTTGGTGAGCAGTGTAAGGATGAGTGGTGCGTAGCCTACGTCCCATCAGCAGCTCGGCAGGAGATTTTCCATGTTCTAGCAGTGAGGCTCGGTAACTCAGTAGAGCTAGATATGGGTCTGAGTGACTGTCATGGGCCTTTTTGAGTAACTGTTTGACATGTGAATTGCTTTCTCTGCTTTACCATTTGACTGAGTGTACAGGGGACTTGAAGCCACATGTTGGAAGTCATTTTCCTCCACAAATCTCCGGAATTCTTTGCAGCTGTAGCAGGGTCCATTGTCACTGTAGACAACCTGAGGGATTCCATGTCTTGCAAATATTGACTTCATGTTTTTGATAACACATATAGCAGACATACTGGGAAGTGTTGCTATCTCTGGATAATTTGAAAGATAGGCAATCACCAGCAGGTAATTTTTTCCAGCATGGTGATACAGGTCAGTCTCAACTTTTTGCCATGGCTCATCTGGTAGGTCTGTTATTAACATAGGCTCTTTCGTCTGTTTAACTTGATGCTTCAAACAGGTCTCACAGCTCGAGACCAGCTTGTCAATATCAGCATTGATTCCTGGCCACTAAACAGACGTTCTTGTCCTTCTCTTACATTTCTCTATACCAAGGTGACCCTCATGCAGTCTTTTAAGCTTCTCTGGTCTCAGTGATTGTGGAATAATAATTTGTTTCTTTCTCAGAAGAACTCCATTAACAACACTCAACTCTGCTCTGATGTTGTAGTACTGCTGACATTCACCTCTAGGCCAGCCCTCATTCAGATTTTTAATGACTTTTTGTAGGCTGTTTAAATTTCAAATCAGACATGGGCAGTGATTCGGTGATTATGTTCACATGGAGATTCACATCAGTCTCTGTGGAGCTCTCGCTGTGTACTTCACTGTGCGTTGTGGCTCTGGACAAAGCATCAGCAAGTACAATATGCTTACCTGGTGTGTAAATTAGGTTGAAGTCATAACACTGTAGCTTCATCATCAGTCTTTGAATTCCCGGTGACATCTCGCTGAGATTGTTCTTGATGATTGCAATTAATGGCTTGTGGTCCGTCTCTGCCACAAATGTCGGGAGGCCATAGATATTACTGTGGAATATCTCAAATCCATACACAAGTCCTAAACACTCATTTTCAATTTGAGCATAGCGACATTCACCTGCAGTCATCGCTCTTGATGCATAGGCAACTGGTTTCCAATCCTCTCCATCAGCCTATAGGATTACAGCTCCAATCCTTTTTTTTGATGAGTCAGTGTCTTTGTCTTTTTGGATGGGTCAAAGTATGCATAACTGGCTCTGTTGTGAGTGTAGTTTTCAGCTGTGACCAATCTTTTTCATGACTTCCAGTCCACTTGAACTCACATCCATCCTGCAATAGCTGTCTCAGGTGCACCGTTTTTGACGACAGGTTTGGGATGAATTTGCCAATGAAGTTTATCATTCCAAAACACCTCTTTTATCTTTGGGTCGCAGCATTCCCATTATTGCCTTCACCTTGTCCTTATCTGGCTCAACACCTGCTCCGGACAGTTTGTCACCCAGAAACGTGACTTCAGTAACACCAAAGTGACATTTTGCTCTGTTCAGCTTTAGTCCATACCTTTGGTGAGCCTCTCATTGTTCTGCTCCAGCGTGGACCCCCAAAGCACCATGTCATCCACATAGACCCGGACCCCTTGAATGCCTTCAATAATGTGCTCCTTGGTCCTATGAAACACCTCAGGAGCAGAAGAAATTCCAAAAGGCATTCTTTGGAAGGCATAACGGCCAAACAGTGTATTGAAAGTACAGTACTTTGTGCTATCTTCATGCAGCTTCACCTGCCAAAATCCCTGAGATTCATCTAGTTTACTGAAGAAGCTTGCATCAGCCATCTCACTGGTTATTTCATACCAGGTAGGAATCCGGTAATGCTCTCTTTTTATATTGGCATTAAGATCTTTTGGATCCAGCGAATTCGTAAATCACCAGTCGGTTTCTTGACACACACCATTGAGTTCACCCATTCTGTGGGCATCTCCACTTTATTTATTACTCCAAGTGACGTCATTCAGTCCAGTTCCTGCTTCAGCTTGTCTCGTAATGGTGCTGGAACCCGCCTTGGAGAATGAATGACTGGTTGTGCATTGTCTTTGAGCTGTATCTGGTATGTGAATGGTAGGGCACCAAACCCTTTAAAGATGTCTGGAAACTGATTCACTATTGACTTAACACTGTTTAGGGCATTATTGTTGATGTGGTACATCCTTTACTAGGCCTAACCTTTCACTTGCTTTATCACCTAGCAATGACTCATGCCCCCGTGGAACTACTACAAACTTGACGTGGTGTTCTTTGTCTTTAACCCTCACTTTAAGTATGCATTTGCCTAATGCGTTAATGGGCTGTCCATTATAGGCTTTGAGTGGCTTGTGATTTGGTTTAATGTGTGGCTTTACCTTCCTCTTGTGTCACCGTGCCCACAAAAAATGTATCACACAGAGCAGTTTCATCCACAGTCTGTACACGTGCACCTCGGCTGGGTTTCTGTTTTGTAAAGCATTGTTTTGCAAAGTGATTTTGTCCTTTACGTTTGCTGCAGGTTTTACCATATGCAGAGTATTGTTTGGGTGCATGTCTCGTGCCACATCTTTTGCAATTAAAAGTCTCAGTCTTTTTGCCGTGTAGAACGGGCCACTCCTGTTCAGCTAATTACCGTAGCCACTGCTGCGGCGTCTTTGTCTGCATCCCTTGCGCTCTCACCGAACGTTTGGACATGCTGCAGAGCTAGTTCACAGGCCTGGCATATTCTCACAGCACCAGTTAATGTCATATCAGTCTCCCGGAGTAATCTCTCTCTCACTTTTTTGTCATTAATTCCAAACACAATCTGGTCATGGATCAGTGAATCTTGCAACAAGCTAAAATTGCATGTCCTTGCTTTCAGTTTTAAGTCCGTCAAAGAAGCATCAAAACTCTCCCATAGACTGCTGCACACGTGAGCGGAACACATACCGTTCAAACGTCTCATTCTTTTTAGGGGAACAGTGTTCATCAAACTTCTGCACGACTGTGTCGAACTTGTCCTTATCCCACGGGCCGTCCATTTTTGATTGGCCCGCAGCAAATTATGAACATATAATGGAATATGGCCCACACATGAAACTTGCACTTGACTGTATTGTACTTCTTAGTTTTAACACTAGGTAGAGCTACTGTCTTCAACAAGGCAGCTTCTCCACAAAACAAACTTGATCAAAGAAAAACTTGCCATGGATGACCCAAAGAAACGCAAGATAGCAAGTGAGTGCAGAAAATTTCAGACATGGTGGGAAAATGAATATTTCTTCACAGAAGTCAAGGGAAAGAGTGTCTGTTTGATATGCAATGAAACTGTTGCAGTGATGAAAGAGTATAATGTACGACAACACTATGAAACCAAACAACAGTATTTTTTCCATGCTAATAAAACACAGGAAAATGCCACAATTGCCAGCTACGAGGTAGCTCAACTCATAGTGCGACACGGGAAACCTATCTCAGATGGTGACTTTATGATACAGTGCCTCACTAAAGTCGCAGGAATAATGTGCCCGGAAAAGATGCAGGAATTCGACAATGTGAGCATGTCCAGAAACACAGTTGTGCAGCGAAACGAAGACTTGTAACATCAAGTGTCACATAAAGCTTGTGCTTTTGATTTTTCTCGATTGCATGTGATGAGAGCACAGATGCCACAGAAACCGCACAGCTGTTAATTTTTTTGCGGGGAGTTGACGATAACTTTTGCATTGCGGAGGAGCTGCTTGATCTTAAAAGTCTAAAGGGCACAACAACAGGTAAGGACATGTTGGAAGCTGTGTCAGATGCAATTGACAAGATGGAACTTAAATGGGACCAGCTGTGTGGTTACAACAGATGGGGCTCCTGCTATGACAGGCGAGAGCAAAGGAATGGCCTCTATGGTGTGCGCCAAGGTGCGAGAGAGTGGAGGTGAGGCTATTAAAATGCACTGTATCATTCACCAAGAAGCCATCTGTACCAAGACAGTCCAGTTTGACGATGTGATGAACACAGTTGTGAAAACTGTCGACATAATTCAAGCATGAGGGCTCTACCACAGAGAATTTCAAGCTTTCCTATCTGATGTCGATGCTGAATACGGGGACCTACTCTATCATTCTAATGTGCACTGGCTTAGTCGCAGCTCCATGCTGCAGCGGTTTCATTCCCTGAGATCAGAAATTGACCAGTTTTTGAAAGAGAAGGACCGACCTCTTCATGAACTGAGTAACCCTCTATGGTTGGCAGACCTGGCATTTCTAGTTGATCTTACTGATCATCTTAACACACTGAACAAGAGCCTGCAAGGCAAAGACCAGCTTGTACCACAACTTCATGCACACATGAAAGCTTTCTGTGCGAAGCTTCGGCTCTTTGAGACACAACTACGCAACTTCAATGTTGCGCACTTCCCCACGCTGTCCAAAATCAAATGTGCTTTTCCAAAGGCCAACCTCTCTGCTAAAAAGAGGAAATATGTGTCTGTGATCACATCTCTATGACAGAATTCAGTCAGCGTTTCCAAGATTTTTCTATCATTGAGAAAGAAATCAAGTTGTTCTCGACTCCATTCCTGATGGATGCAGAAGAAGTGGAAGAGAGTCTGCAATTAGAACTTATCGAAATGCAGTATGATTATTCTCTGAAGAATCAACATCAGCTTCTCTCCCTACCCGACTTCTACCGGAGCTTGGAAAAGGCCAAGTTTCCTCTGATGCGACGCCACGCAAAAAGAATGATGAGTCTGTTCGGCTCAACATACATATGTGAGCAAACATTTTCTCTGTTAACTCTGAACAAAAGCAAATTGAGAACCAAAATGACTGATAGCCATCTCTGTGATGCCCTTCGCATCTCAACCACCAAACTTACTCCTGACCTGCCAGCCATCCTTCAGTCCTTTCCCCCTTTAATACAGGGCTGTGAAGGGGGATCACCATCCTGACTAAGAAGCAATCTGAGGCTGCTGTTTTGAGAATGAGCTGCCAACCCTTTTTGTAACAAAATAAATGAAAACCCATTAATGGAAAGTTGTGATGTAGGCTGTTTTTTTTCTTTAAGCATATTCAATTATCAAGTATAATTTACCTACATTTGATTGATTTTGTTAACTTTAATACACTAGAGGTGAGGCGATATACCTCACCTCTAGTGAGTGGCCCAGCCTTTCGTATATTTTTCTGTATGTGGCCCTCAGTGAAAAAAGTTTGGACACCCCTGATCTACACAAACATAACTCCTATCACTACACAGGCCAACAAAGCACTCTGCAGATGCAGGGGTTGGGACATAAACCAACCAACCAATAAAAAGCGATGTCTTCAATCACGACCACGGTGCCTTGCCTAGAATGGCTGCACCCAGTCCCAAAACAGCACATTCAAAGTGACATGATATATCAGGATATCATTTTATATTTACTGTTTAGTTTAACGGCCATTTATGCATTAGGATATTGTTTAAATCAGTGGTTCCCAAACTTTTTTCTGGGGACCTACATTTTTAAAATGACAAACCATCATGACCCAAATCACAATAGGCCTTATCTATAAATTGCAAGATTAACAATTTGTGAATAAATTAACATTTCTGACCATTTTTACTGCCATCTGCATCATCATATTATCTTGAATAGGTAAACCAGACATTTCAAAGTGATATACATTTAAATTACAACTACATTTATGGTTATTGAAAATATATACTGTACATATTTTAAATACTTTATAGATACGATCAAATCAGTGCATTTAGGATGGGTGTGGTATCTCATTGTTTTTATCTCCTCTTATCGAAATATAAACATTTTAAATAGGCTGCTTTATAAATGATCAAATGCATTGAGTCTGAGTAAACAGCCACTCGTGTTCATATTTTTATTTGAGAACTTAAGTGCATTTTAAATTAAACGGGCGCACATCAGTTAAACAACAAACATTTTAAGTACTTTATATGAGACAAATTAAGTGCATTTTGTTGTAATTAACAATCTAATCCAATCCAATCCACTTTATTTATAAAGCACATTTAAAAACAACTGAGGTTGACCAAAGTGCTGTACAATTAAATAACATAAATAAAACACAATTTATAAAACTAACACAATTTATAAAGCAAGTAAAAAACACATAAGAACACATCTTAAAAATCAGGAACACAACTAAAAAACTACAGCTAAGAAAATAAATAAAAGATAGACAGCAACCACATAACTCTCAAACTGAGGTAAAAGCCAAGGAGTATAGATGAGTTTTAAGACGTGATTTAAAAACAGGCAGAGTTTGGGCCATCCTAACATTGAGGGGTAGTTCATTCCACAACTTAGGTGCTGCAGCTGAGAACGCTCGGTCGGCCCTGGCCTTAAGCCTAGTTTTTGGGACGACGAGAAGTACCTGTTCAGCGGACCTTAAAGACCTCGAGGGGGCATAGGGATGCAGAAGGTCAGAAATGTACGGGGGTGCTGATCCATTTAAAGATTTAAGAACAAACATTAAAATCTTAAAATGAATTCTTAACTGTACAGGGAGCCAGTGGAGGGAGGCAAGAATGGAGGTGATGTGCTCTCGTTTATGTGTACCAGTTAAAAGTCGAGCTGCAGCATTTTGGACCAGCTCTAGTTGAGAAAGGGAGGCCTGGCTGACACCAATATAAAGTGCATTGCAGTAGTCCCAAGTGGGTAGAGATAAAAGCATGTATAAGATGTTCAAAATCATAAAATGTTAACACAGACTTAACCTTGGATAAAAGCCTCAGTTCATAAAAGCTAGATCTAACAACAGAGTTGATCTGCTTGTCAAATTTAAAATCGCTGTCCGTTTTGACGCCAAGATTTGTAAAGGTTGGTTTTACATATGGTTGCAGAGAACCTAGGTCCAAAGAAGGTGTATCGCAGGCACCTCTAGGTCCAAACACAATGACTTCAGTTTTACTTTCATTGAAGTTTAAAAAGTTTAATGCCATCCAGGCTTTGATGTCCCTAAGACACTCTAGCAGTGGATTCAGGGAGCTAGAATTTTTGTTTTTTAAGGGAAGGTAGATTTGAGAGTCATTTGCATAAAAATGGTACGCGATGCCATGTTTTAAAAAAAATCAGGCCCAGGGGGAGAAGATATAAAGAGAACAGGATAGGCCCGAGAATCGAGCCTCGGGGGACACCACATGGGAGGTGGGCAGAGGAGGATGTAAAGTCCCCAAGGCTTACAGAGAAACATCGCTCGGAAAAATAGGACCTGAACCATTCAAGGGCTATATCTCTAATACCGACACAGTGCTCTAGGCGTGCAATCAGAATTGTGTGGTCAATTTTGTCAAACGCAGCCGTGAGATCTAAAAGCAATAGAACAGCAGAATTGCCACAATCAGTAATAATAAAAGATCATTAAAAACTCTTAAAAGTGCGGACTCTGTGCTGTGAAAAGCTTTAAAACCAGACTGGAAAATCTCAAGGCAGCCATAAGCATCTAAAAAGGACTGCAGTTGTAGGAGAACCGCCTTCTCTAAAATTTTTGAAATAAATGGGAGCTTGGATATAGGTCTAAAATTCGAGAAGACAGATGTGTCAAGATTAGGTTTTTTAATCAATGGTTCCACCACAGCCTGTTTAAAGGAGGAGGGAATAACACCTGAGGTTAGACTACTATTTATAATGTCCTGGACATTAGGTCCAACAGTCTCCCAAACCTCTTTGAAAAGCCGAGGGGGACAGCATCTGTGGAACAGGATGCAGGTTTTAATTGAGAGACTATTTTCTTTAATGCCATAGGAGAAACAGGCTCAAAATGATTAAATACAGCAGAGCAAGTAACAGATATGGAGAGATCAAAAGAGGGTGGTGAAATGTGGGCTCTAATAGTGGCAACCTTATCAACAAAGAAGTGGAGAAATTTTTTACACAGGTCCACAGAAGCCTCAAGACAAGTGGATTGGGGGGTTTCGAGAATGGAGTTTATGGTTTTAAAAAGAACACAAGGTTTGTGATTGTTGTTTGAGATAATATTAGAGAAGTGTTTAGTCTTTTCATATTTGACAGTTCTCTGGTAACTTCTCCAGCTCTCTTTAAGGATATCTAAGGACACGTAGCTTGTCTTTCTTCCACTTAGGTTCAGCTCTCCTGCATTCTCGTCTGGCAGCAGGAGTGCTGTCATTTAGCCATGGTTCAGACTTTGGTTTAGGATGCATGGCTTTAAGTGGGGCTACTGTGTCAAGAATACTGGTACAGGTGGAGAGAAAAGATGAGGTTAAGTCTTCAGTGTTGAGACAGGCGGAGGACCCGAAATCAGATTGAGCAATATTTTGAAAGGCAGATGAGAACTGAACAGCGGTGGAAGGGTTAACAATGCGGCACCAGCACGCCAGAGCTCACGGTTTAGAGTTTACATCACAAGGAAGAAAAATCTCAAATAAAACGGGCATGTGATCAGACAACACTGCATCACAAACTTGCACATTAAAAACAATGTGACCATAAGATAAAACAAGATCAAGAGTGTGTCCATGTACTTGTGTGGGGCCAGTTACATGCTGCACAAAGTTAAAAGCATCAAGGAGGCTTAAAAAGTCTTTAGCCATTGGCTTAGAGGGACAGCAGACATGAATATTTAGGTCCCCAACAATTAAAACCCATTCATATTTTGGCATAATACCAGACAGAAAATCAGCAAATTCGTTTATGAAGTCTTTGTTATATTTAGGAGGGCGGTATATTACCGCGCACAGCACTGGGTGGGAGCGACCCAATTCGAACATATTCAGTTCAAAGCTGGAGAAGGAGAGCTGGGATAGTTGCTTACAGTTAAAACTTTTCTTAAACACTGTCACTACTCCTCCTCGACCAGAGGACCTTGGAGAATTAAAATAAACACAGTCGGTGAACGTTCTGAGAAAGTGCTCGACTCACCGACGCTCAGCCAGGTTTCAGTCACAAACAAGAAATCCAATCCGTGAGAAGTAAAGAAGTCATTCAGGATAAATGTCTTATTCGCTAGTGACCTAGCATTTACCATGGCACACCTAGTAGGAGCCGGGACATTAGCCCTCCGGGATGCTCTTCCCAGCGGGCGGAGGTGGCGGTGGTTTACACCACCACGGCGGGGGCGAGGCGACCAGAAGCGCGGGGCCTGGAACTCCTCATCGGGTCCAACAGCAGGTATCAGCCTGATGACGACAGGATCCAGGGAGCGCCAGGTAACAGAGCGTCTATAAACTGATACATATTCCGATAATATATAGCGGGGATTCCACAGTGTCCCTGGTAGCGTTGCCAGGTAGGCTTTCAGTTTAACCTGCGGCGTCTCTTCCGGGAAGGGGGAGCCTCAGCGCGGCGAAGGTATGCAGGTATAGTCGATAGGAGTGGGGGAAGAAAAGTTTTTGGTCCACCCAGGTCATACTAAACTAGTGAAGCAGCCGAAAATCGGATATTTAGTAGTGCTTGGCGATCATACACCAGTAGAGAGTTGATGTTTTTAGTGATTATCAACAGAAACAGCACAAACACAAATACAGCTGACAGCGTCTGACGGCGAGCCACACACACTGGCGCCATCATGACCGATACCACAGTAACTGTGGTACTTGAACAGATTACAGACTCACATTTCCCTCTCATCATTAAATTAAACAGAATATTGCTTGTTCTTTGGTATTGCAGTCAGGTGTACAAGAGGAGAGCGCAACACGCATATCGGGTGTAGCATTTAGTCCCTGGGCCGTAGCTAAGCTAAAATTACCTGCAGCAGTCTGGTCCTTAGCTGGGTCTTGTCCCTGGTCTCTAGCTATGCCTTAAGTTTTTATTAACCAGGCATCCATGTTTGTGACCACCTGCAAAATCTGTTCATTACTTTGGTGGAAACTATGGTGGACACCTGGGTGCAAACCCAAACGAGTTCTGAACAAGGCACCGCCTGCCTGCCTCCAGTGTCGCACTGTGATTGGCTGAACTCCTTGTGTGGTGGAGCTAGAAACATGCTCCCTCATGTGGCTGAAAGATGTACAGCAGATATAAATCTAGAGTAATAGTAAAATACAATCATAACTATTTTATTTGGTGAACCAAATAAAATCTCCTGCGACCCAGACTTTGGGAACCATTGGTTTAAACTGTTGTTACAGTCTGTTAATTATGCTCATGGACCTCAAATTCACTTCTACAACCACATTAGCCTCTCCTTCTATACACTGAGTATGAATTTGCATACTATATATTACAAACTCAATTCTTGTGATTTTCGTTCAACATACTTTTGTGTGAATATATAGTAGGGGATGGTCTAGGCCATTTCCTCGTATATCGCGCCATAGCGAACATCCGCACTCCTATTTATGAAACAGACATTCATGTCATCATATTTGATGGAACATTTTGGAGACAGTGGAGGACGCTGCATGCTCAACCATTGGCAACGTTAAGTTCAATGAGAGGTGTTTGGCGGGAAATAATGTGGCTGGCTGAAGCCATCCAACGTTTCATATGAGGAGTGATGTGAACTTACAATGTTCAAACTTGGTACAATGGGTTCCAAAGTACTGGATTTGCACATGAAATCCAAAAATCACCAGCACTATGCTAGGTGTCAGAAACACAATTCCCATCTTTCATCTCTGTGAAAGCCTTCAGGGACCATTTCTACTACCGTATGGATCTATTTTATTTTCGTTGATTAAAAGGCAATTATGTGCCCTAATTTGCACTGAACTTCATCTGTTAATCAAATTCAATAAAACTCAAAAAAGGATCAATTCTAGAATCAGACCTTTAGGGGGGCTCAATCCCTAATGTCAATGTGACATGCATACATACAGTACCTTGCAAAAATGTTCAACCTTGCAGTTAAATCATTGGTTGTACTGGATAATAGGAGTTGTACTCACCAAATGAGTAGGAGCGACGATGCAGAGCATGGGGGCGGGTGGGCAGGAAAAAGACTCTGTTCTACATCATACACACTCTATCTATCTATCTATCTGGGGAACACTTAATCATCACAATATAACACCAAGTCAGTTAAACTTCCGGTATATAAATCAAGCAAGACAACCCCCAAAAAGTGAATGGTTTTTCATGTGTTGGCCACAGACAATTGCTCTCTCCTTATCCTTCCTGACTGATTCTTCCCTAATTTGGTGTTTTGCTAGTGTTCTTGTCACTACTGGTAGCATGAGGCGGTACCTGCTGCCCAATCAGGTTGCACAGGTAGTCCAGCTCCTCCAGGATGGCACATCCATACGTACGATCGCAAGAAGGTTTGCCATGTTTCCCAGCACAGTCTCAAGAGCATGGAGGAGATACCAGGAGACCGGCTGTTACACCAGGAGAGCTGGACAGGGCCGTAGAAGGGCATCAACCCAGCAGCAGAACCGGTATCTGCTCCTTTGTGTGAGGAGGAACAGGAGGAGCACTGCCAGAGCCCTACAAAATGACCTCCAGCAGGCTACTGGTGTGCATGATTCTTACCAAACTATCAGAAACAGACTCTATAAGTGTGGCATGAGGAGTCGAGTGGGACCTTTGCTCACAGCCCAGCACCATGCAGCTTGATTGGCATTCACCAGAGAACACCAGAATTGGCAGGTCCACCATTCTCTTCACAGATGAGAGCAGGTTCACACTGAGCACATGTGACAGACATGAAAGAGTCTAGAGACGCCCTGGGGGACAAAATGCTGCCTGTAACATCATCAAGCATGACCGGTTTGGCGGTGGGTCAGTGATGGTCTGGGGAGGCATATCCTTGGAGGGTCCCACAGACCTCATGTCATAGCCAACGGTACCCTGACTGCTGTTAGGTACTGGGATGAAATCCTCAGAGCGATTGTCAGACTTCTCGCTGGTGCAGTGGGGCCCTGGGTTCCTCCTGGTGCAATGGGCCCTGGGTTCCTCCTGGTGCAATGGGCCCTGGGTTCCTCCTGGTGCAGTGGGCCCTGGGTTCCTCCTGGTGCAGTGGGCCCTGGGTTCCTCCTGGTGCAGTGGGCCCTGGGTTCCTCCTGGTGCAGTGGGCCCTGGGTTCCTCCTGGTGCAGTGGGCCCTGGGTTCCTCCTGGTGCAGTGGGCCCTGGGTTCCTCCTGGTGCAGTGGGCCCTGGGTTCCTCCTGGTGAAGGACAATGCCCGGCCTCATGTGGCCAGAGTCTGTAGGCAGTTCCTGAATGATGAAGGCATTGATGCCATTGACTGGCCCTCATGTTCCCCTGACTTCAATCTGATATCATTTATCTTCAATTTATTTCTCCTGTTAACTCCATAGATAACATCTCATAGACACATCACATTTCTCTTGTTTGGGTGTGGGAATGTACTGCTGCAATAATGTTACCTTGCTTGGAATGGAGTTTGACAATTTTCCCTTTACTTGTGCTGATATGAACTAAAAGAAATTATGTAAATGTATCAATTTACTCTCATCTCTAGCAATGGTTTGATAAATATCAGCACAGCTATTTGTCATAGACACCTGTAGCGTGATGCCACTTATGAGGGGGACATGTAACCAATGGCATCCCTCTCAGAGGTAACCAAGATGTTGGCCCTCTTAAAGTTAACCAAAATGGCGGCTTCTAGGGTGGATGGGCGGGGTCTTTTCACTCTTAGCGTGTGTGTTGTCACATTAAATTGCAGCTCACCATGAAGCACTTCATAACACTGGATAGAGACTTTTAGTCCTGCTGTGTATCTTAGCACACTTAGCTGATAGCATAAGTTGTCCAGAAACACGGGGGGCGGCTGTGACTCAGTGGTAGAGGGATCGATCCCCAGCCCCTGCAGTCTACATGTCGAAGTGTCCTTGGGCAAGATACTGAACCCCAAATTGCTCCCAGTATCTGTTCCATTGGTGTGTTAGTGTTTGTGTGAATGTTTACTGCTCCTAATGAGCAGGTGGAGCCTTGCATGGTACGAATGCCACCACTGCACGAATGTTGGTGTGAATGGGTGAATGCTGGCTTGTGTTGTAAAGCTTTGAGTGGTCAGTCAGACTAGAAAGGTTCTATATAAGTACAGTCCATTTACCATTTGGTTTTTTAATCGCAGATAAGAAAAACTGTGCTCACAGCCGAGTTATGTTATGGTCATGTCACCGGCTGACCAGTAACGCTAAGTCTTACAATGATGTTGGGACACTGGGAAAGAGGCTTGAGTCAAATTCTGATGTATAAGGCGGGTAATGATCTGCGTTTTCATTAGTTTTGTTTACTGTGTTTCTACATTAATTTAACATCAGAATATTTTTTCATAGTGCCCCTGACAAAGCCAGATGGCTTGAGAACGGTGGATCTAGACCTACTCTATGGGATAACTTTTGTTGAGATTTGGCAATCTATAGATAAAACTGATTTGACTTTACTTGCGTTCAGAAAGAAAGAAGGAGCCTTGCAGCTACTCTCAATGTCCCCTAAATTTCAAACCTTAACTACTTCCACATATTTCAACGTATTCACATCATTCAAACTTCATTAGATTTAGAAAATTCGGGAATGGTGCAGATCTATTCAGATTTTTCATATCATTCATACTTTCCAAGATATTCCCACTTTTCGGAGAAAAATTCCCCATTCATCCCCTATGAGAAACAGTTCAAAATCTTCATACTTTTCAAAGATTCACTAATCCTTCATATTTTCAGCTAGAAAGAAAATTCAAAGTTCCAGACGTTCAGACAAGTTTAAACTTTCAAAAGAAATTAAACTAATTCCGTATCATTCATAGTTTTCACTAAATACTTCCTCAGACTTCATGTAGTTTCAGGATTTCAGCCATTTCTAGAGTGAGAGCTATAGTCTGCTAGAGTGAGGACAGGACAGAAAATAAAACAGAAATGGACTACCAAAATCGCCCATACAGCCACAATTTTGACTCTACAGCCATGAAAAGTACTGACAAGGTAGGAAAAGTTGTCGTGGTTTGATTAAATGTACCTACTTAAGTGTAGCACCTACGGTTTGGGCTTAATGAAGCCCTAAACACCAAGAGTAACCTCCAACTGCCCCATCTGCGCCCATATTAAATCTTGTCTCACAGTCTGCCAAAACTCTGAGATGATCAAAAACGTAAACTGTGATAACTCTGTCATATTTTCACTTAATCCACACAAAAAGCACAGCATTGCGTTCAGCTGGGTCTGAGGCTGCTGACCTATGGTTTGGCATTCGCAGCACCTTTCGCAGGGCTGCTTTTTGACAGTTTCTGTCTCTCAGTGAGTCAGCAAGTCTCACACAGCTGCAGGTAATTAGCATGCAGGCAGTTGACACAGTTCATGGTGATTGGTGGATTTAAATTCAGCACTTCCTTATGTTCTGAGCTGTTTTAAACTTGACTCCTCTGTGTCTGACTGACAGTTAATTCATACTATTTAGATCCTGCCTCACTTTTCCACTTATTCAGAGTATTTCAACAAACTTTAAGATATTTCTCATTGTTCATATAAATGTGTTGTTCATGGTGATTGGTGGATTTAAATTCAGCCCTTTCTCACTGAGCTCTTTTAAACTTGACTCCTGTGTCTGACTGAGAGCAGCTGTGTCTCAAACACACACACCTACACACACATAGCATGCTAACATGTTAGCTAGTATTCTAACACGCTAAGCTAAAATAATGATAATAAATGTTGGCATGTTAGATAGCATGGTAATATGTTAGCTAGCATGCTAACATGTTAACTAGTATGCTAACGTGCTAACTTAAACTTAAATGATAACGGTAATTTAATGTTGGCATGTTAGATAGCATGCTAATATGTTAGCTAGCATGCTAACATGTCAGCTTTTTGGTAAACTTTCAATTTTCACCATTATTCATATTTCATTAACTTTCCATAATCTTCATGCTTCATTAGTTTTTCATATTTTTCAGAATTCATTAGTCTCATTCAACTTCTTCAGGCAGCATTGCAGTCTGGCGCCAGCTTTTCAGTAAATTTGAACATTTTCAAAAATGTTCATATATTTCATTGTTTTTTCCCCCATTTTTTTCAGACCTCATTAGTCTGAATCACCTTCAGGAAGCATTGCAGTCTAGCGCTAGCTCTTCAGCATGAAGCATTCACACCTGCAATTTCTTCAGAAATTGCTTTTCTAGTTTTAGCATATTTTTACTACTACTTTTCAAGTGGTTATATTCTCTATCTTATCTCACAGTTATTATGCCATTTCATCCCTGTTTTTATGCATGTATGTCATGTTTACTATTTTTATCAAGTTAACATTAATTGTGTATCTCTGTTTTATGTCATTACTATGTCTTTTTTATGTGTAGAACTTGGTGCCTATAGTCTGTGTTGTAAAGCACAGTTGCATTTATTGTATGAAAGGAGCTATATAAATAAAGTTTATTATGAATCTATCGTTCCCTCGCCAGGTAAACAGCTGTTTGAGAGAGACCATAATCTGGACACATCTGACATTCAGTTCCTTGAAGATGGTAATTAAGTGTTTCTCACTAAATGATGCTGTCAATGTTTTATTAAGGCTTTTTTTGGTACAAAGAGTGAAACAAATTCCAAACTTTCTTTTCAATTTAATGGACAATATCATTATGTTGTTGCTGGGGGGATATGTCACCATAAGATGACTCCTGTTTGTAATGTAACCCTTTTTGCTACTCACTGAGAGGATATTTGGAGATATTAGGAGTGCTTGAGCACTAAGAAAATCACAAATACTGATTAGTGACTGTTTTGGGACAGAACAGAAAATTAACTTTCTTTGTTCAAAGTGGATATATTAAAAAATCATTTTGCTTTCTTCTTCTGCAGCTGGAAACAACGTTGAAGTGGACGAGTCCCTGTTCCAGGACATTGAGGACTTGGACTTGGATGAGGACGACCCAGACTTTTACCCTTTAGAGATGGGCAGTGATGAGGACTAACATAGGAGTGGGACAGAGTACTGCTGAAGACGATCTTCTGAGCGCACACAGAAATATCTTTTTTTTAATACTCAGGACATTTGGAGAGGGAATCTTCATGAATCCAATACACCCACATGAGTGTTAATTTTTATGCCTGAAAAAATAAATTTACCAGATAAATGTCCGACTTGGCTCTGGTGCTGTTTGGTATGCTGGGCCAAAAGAGGATATAAAATATTAGGTATGGCAAGGGGATTTGGTGAGTATTCATAGAAGTTTAAGTAGCAGTATATCACCAAGAGCGCTCAGAGAGCGCAAACCTCCGCCAAGGCCCAACAATCCTCGACATAATTGTTAGGGCCTGTGTCCACCAAAGTATTTTTTCCTGAGGCCAGCATATTTGTTTAATTATTTGCAATAGGAGCGCCGCGTATTTACACTACGCTACAAATGCCAGCAGCATGATTAGGTGCTGAGCATCTTTTCTGCATGTTTTGAGTTTTTTTGTGGTCGCCGACAGTTTAAAAATGTTCAACTTTGGGTGAAACGCGGCGCTCGTCACTGTCACTTTTTACCCAGCCTTCCAATCACAGCGAAGGAGGGGCGGGACCCACATAGACCTCCCTACTTCTTCCAGCCTTCCCTTCATCCAGAGCAAGTCCTCTACCTTATGCTGCCATTTTTACTCTCAGTATTTGTTAATAAAACAAACTATCCGCAAAATTAGGTGCTTGCAACACAAATTACTTCCGTGGATATTCCGTATCATAGCAACCAAAGTGCCTCAACTGAAATACTCTGCACCTCCAAAGCGCTCTAAAGTGCTCCCAGCTGGGCATTCTCAGAAGAACACCTAGCATTTTCAGCTGGGAGAAAATGCTTTGGTGGACACAGGCCCTTATTCCAGCAGTACCAGTTCAATCTCTCACCGGATCATCACCAAAATTGTGTCACCTCTAGGATATGCTAGGGTCCATTTTTGGTGAAATGTAAATCCGTCAATTAGTTTTTGCGTAATCCCCCAGAGGAAAAATTTGCTTCTCGTTGCAAGATCCTCTATTGCTCAGGAGACAGATGAGAGGTAAATGTGTTTCTCATTTGTGGATCATTTGAGTTTCATTTAAGTCACATTTGTTTCTCCTAAAATTCTTTAGGAGAAATAAGACAGTCAAAGAGGAGACATTGAAATGGGAGCAACTGACAAATTTGAGATTTTAGTTAGAAATAAAGGAGATTTAGGGGAGATCTCACTTTTGGTTAGGTTAAATGTCTTTCATACACTGAACAAAAATATAAACGCAACACTTTTGTTTTAGCTCCAATTTTTCATGAGTTGAAAGCAAAGATCTAAAACTTTTTCTATGTACACAAAAGGCCTATTTCTCTCAAATTTTGTTCACAAACTTGTTTAAATCTGTGTTGGTGAGCACTTCTCCTTTGCCCAGATAATCCATCCACCTGACAGGTGTGGCATATCAAGATGCTGATTAGACAGCATGATTATTGCACAGGTGTGCCTTAGGCTGGTCACAATAAAAGGCCACTCTAAAATGTGCAGTTTTATCTTGAAAAGAGACATTTATAGGCACCGAAGTATTGATTTCACAGATATGCAGGGGGGGTCAGAAAACCAGTCAGTATCTGGTGTGACCACCATTTGCCTCACGCAGCGCAACACATCTCCTTCGCATGGAGTTGATCAGGTTGTTGATTGTGGCCTGTGGAATGTTGGTCCACATGTGAATTTCCCCACTGTGGGACTAATAAAGGGTTATCTTATCTTAACTCCTCTTCAATGGCTGTGCGAAGTTGCTGGATATTGGCAGGAACTGGAACACGCTGTCATATACGCCGATCCAGAGCATCCCAAACATGCTCAATGGGTGACATGTCCGGGGAGTATGGAGGCCATGCAAGGACTGGGATGTTTTCAGCTTCCAGGAATTGTGTACAGATCCTTGAAACATGGGGCCGTGCATTATCATGCTGCAACATGAGGTGATGGTGGTGGATGAATCTCAGGATCTCGTCACGGTATCTCTGTGCATTCACAATGCCATCAATAAAATGCACCTGTGTTGGTTGTCCGTAGCATATGCCTGCCCATACCATAACCCCAACGCCACCATGGGCCACTCTATTCACAACATCAGCAAACCGCTCACCCACATGAAGCTGTCTGCCATCTGCCCGGCACAGTGAAAACCGGGATTCATCCGTGAAGAGAACACTTCTCCAAAGTGCCAGACGCCATCGAAGGTGAGCATTTGCCCACTCAAGTTGGTTACGATGACAAACTGCAGGCAGGTCAAGACCCCGGTGAGGATGACGCGCATGCAGATGAGCTTACCTGAGACGGTTTCTGACAGTTTGTGCAGAAATTCTTTGGTTATGCAAACCAATTGTTGCATCAGCTGTTCGGGTGGCTGGTCTTAGACGATCTTGCAGGTGAAGATGCCGGATGTGGAGGTCCTGGGCTGGCGTGGTTACACGTGGTCTGCGTTTGTGAGGCCGGTAGGATGTACTGCCAAATTCTCGGAAACGAATTTGGAGACGGCTTATGGTAGAGAAATGAACATTCAATTCACGGGCAACAGCTCTGGTGGACATTCCTGCAGTCAGCATGCCAATTGCACGCTCCCTCAAAACTTGCGACATCTGTTGCATTGTGCTGTGTGATAAAACTGCACATTTTAGAGTGGCCTTTTATTGTGACCAGCCTAAGGCACACCTGTGCAATAATCATGCTGTCTAATCAGCATCTTGATATGCCACACCTGTCAGGTGGATGGATTATCTCGGCAAAGGAGAAGTACTCACTAACACAGATTTAAACAAGTTTGTGAATAAAATTTGAGAGAAATAGGCCTTTTGTGTACATAGAAAAAGTCTTAGATCTTTGCTTTCAACTCATGAAAAATTGGAGCTAAAACAAAAGTGTTGCATTTATATTTTTGTTCAGTGTATATAGATATATGTATAGATAGGCCCTACACAGCAATACCGATAAGTTTCTGCCAATCCATAACATATTATTGCCACATTGCCTATTTATTAGTAAGCATTATCATGTAAATATGAAGAAATAAACGATTTTTACTATTTGATACTGATTTTCAATTGTCGATCGAGTTATTCTTCAAATAAATACCAAATTTAGGGTCGAATACATGTTTTGTCAATGTTTATGATCAGGCAAGCGCATGTTTCCCTACGTAAGATGGCGGCCGCGTTCGCCATCTTCCTCCAGTTACAGCTAATAGCGTGTCCGCTCTAGTTGTTTTTTTTTACATCTCTTATGCTCCTACCACGGAGCTACAGGTGAAAGAGTGGGAACAGTGCCACGCTAACGGCAGAATCATTTGAACGTCCGGTCAAATTTTTTCACAATAAAAGTTTTCATGGTCTCGCTTTTGTTAGTCTCCCTCTTCACTTAAGAATTAAACACAAACTTTCTCCGATTACTCTGACATGCATTTGTCTGAGCCAAACTGAAAAAACTGGTCTACCAAGTATAAAAAATACAACTATATCGCGCTTTTATTTTGAACGTAAAAGTGCAAAACTTGAAGTGAAACTGGGTTTAGCAACGTTAAGCAGCTGGTTGACCAGCCCACGTTTATCTTCATTTCCAACATCAGACGAAGGTAAGTATTTTACAAGAAGATATTGTAGTACCCTTATTAAATATTGCATCTTGGCACAACAATAGGCTTTAAAAGTAATATAAATTAAGTTGTGTAATAACATAAGTGTTTCCTTACTAAATACTAGAGGTGTCATTTAACCCTTTGATGCACAAGCTATCCAAGCCCCTTTTAATATACAACAGTGTGGTTTAGGAAAAAAATAAAGACATACTACAATAATACAAATTATTTTGTGGCAATGCGAGGGGTGCATTAGGTAAATACCTAATATTAGGTGTTGCTCTAACAGAAACCCAACAACGCCACCTTGGGAATTCCAAACAAGGAATCAATGGTATTCAACGTATAACAGTAAGGCACACAGGGTCGTTATACTTGAGGCAGGAGACGTGGTTCCACTTAAAGCAATAAACTTTATTATAGTTACAGAACTGATAAAATGTTTTGGAAATACAACCAATAAAACACTTTTCTGCCAGGGAAACAAGAAGGAGTCTGCCCAGTGCTGAGGCTTACCAGCGGGGGGATGGGTCAATGGGGCGAGAGAGATCCCCAGGAAGATCATCCGGATCACACGTGAATAAAACACACGCACACATACCATACACACAATGGTGACCAGGGGGGGGGGACACCACCCGGGACACCAGCACCACCACCTTCGGCTCTCAGCGACTGCAGAGACAGGAAGAAACAGTATTAGGGGGGGTTTACACTCATCCAAGAAGAAAACAACCCAGGTTAAACACAAAAATAACAACCGATATATGATAGGCAACTACCTAAATGTAACTTATGAAAAACAATAATATAGCTGCCTAAAGAAATTTGACTACAGGTTAACCAAACACTAACTCAAGGTAAATGAAATTCACTTGAATATGTTATGAAATAAGTAAACATAAGGTACAGTACAATGCAAAGGATGCAAAAATCACACTTATCAACAGAAAACAATCCGATCACCTTGACAAAAATAAGAAAATATACAGAACTCAATATACAATAATCAAACAAACCCCAAACCAGAAATGTAAATCAAACTACAATTTAATCAAGAACATCCAACCAAACGGTAACTCAAAAGCAAATAATGTTGGACAGCCACTTAGGGTGGTCCAAATACAACACGGAAAACAAAAGAAAGGAATACCTAAATAATTAAGAGGACTCAATTAGGAGTGGCCTGCACACAGCTGAGAAGGTGAAGGAATTCGCATCAGCATGCAGTCACACAGCAGAAGCTAGCGAAGCTACAGCTAAGCTAACGCTAGGCGCTAGAAGAGCAGGCACAGGCCCAACAGACAGGTAAAAGGCAGCAAAGCAGGTAAAAGCAAGCAGGTCGAAGCAAAGCAGGTCGAAGCAAAGCAGGTTGAAGCAAAGCAGATCGAAGCAACAGCTCTGGTGGACATTCCTGCAGTCAGCATGCCAATTGCACGCTCCCTCACAACTTGCGACATCTGTGGCATTGTGCTGTGTGATGAAACTGCACATTTTAGAGTGGCCTTTTATTGTGAGCAACCTAAGGCACACCTGTGCAATAATCATGCTGTCTAATCAGCATCTTGATATGCCACACCTGTCAGGTGGATGGATTATCTCGGCAAAGGAGAAGTGCTCACTAACACAGATTTAAACAAGTTTGTGAACAAAATTTGAGAGAAATGGGCCTTTTGTGTACATAGAAAAAGTCTTAGATCTTTGCTTTCAACACATGAAAAATTGGAGCTAAAACAAAAGTGTTGCGTTTATATTTTTGTTCAGTATAGTTTAGTGAGCAGTCTGCTGATGAATGACATCAGTGACCATTTGCCTGTTTTTGTGATCCATAACTGTGTTTGTGGAAAGGAGAGGGAGGACCAGAAAACTAAATACAGGAGAATGAGAACAGAAGAATCCATAAATGCATTCACAACTGAATTGCTATCACAAAACTGGAAAACCATTTATGAAGAAAATGATATTGACAAAGCCTATGAATCATTTCTAAAAGTATTCAGACATTATATGACAAAAACTGCCCAATAAAACAATGCAACAGGAGACAGAATCATACAAACAAGCCATGGATCACAAAAGGGCTGCAAAATGCCTGTAAAAAAAAAGAATACTCTATATAGACAATTCATAAAATGCATAACCAAAGAGGCAGAACATAAATATAAGAAATACAAAAATAAACTAACTAATATTATGAGGATATGCAAGAAGAAATATTATACCAAAATATTAGAGAATATCAAAAATAATATCAAAGGCATATGGAGTAGATTAAATAGTATGAAATAGAAATGAATATAGAAATGGTTCAAATGGCACAAGTTATCCTGGTTATTTCATTGGCAATGATAGAACTTTAAATAACATGGATGATGTGCTAAATCGATTTAATGACTTTTTTCTAAATGTGGACCAAAGATGGGAGAAAAAATGAATGACACTCATTCAAAGGAAGGGGAGGATGTTGGAAATGGCAAGTAATCCAGCCTCAATCTATCTTAAACCTGTAGAAAGAAAAGAAATCATAGATATAGTTAACAAAGGCAAGAACAAAACATCCACTGACTAGAATGGAATTGATATGACCATAGTCAAGAAAGTCATTGACGGTATTGTAAACCCATTAACCTACAACCTATCATTCACAACTGGTACATTTCCACATAAAATAAAAATGGCTAAGGTTATTCCATTGTATAGTGAAACAACATTTCACCAATTACAGGCCTGTATCTTAACTTTGCCAGTTCTCTAAAATATTGGAAAACCTGTTTATAGGAAGGTTAGACAATTTTATTGAAAAGCACCATTTATTGACAGACAGTCAATATGGTTTCAGAGAAAACAGATCAACATCTATGGCTTTAATGGAGTTAACAGAAGAATTAACCAATTGTATTGACAATAAGAAGCACACAGTAGGAGTATTTATAGTTTAAAAAAAAGCATTTGACAACATTAATCATGAAATCCTACTTAATGAAATGGAAAAGTATGGTATAAGGGATTGTGTTGAACTGGCTGAGAGGCTATCTACAAAACAGGCAGCAGTTTGTCCAAATGGGTGATTGCAAATCAGCAGAATTAGGTATTAGTTGTGGGGTCCCACAGGGGTCAATATTGAATGAAAAAATTAAAACACTGGTTTGACATAAACAACTTGTCATTAAATTTACACAAGACCAAATTTATGTTATTGGGAAACTGTAAAATAGACACACAAGTACAATTGTTAATAGATAATGTTGCTATTGAGAGGGTTTACGAAAATAAATTTCTTGGTGTGACACTGGACCACAAAATCTGCTGGAAACTTCAGATAAGTTCTGTAAGAACCAAGCTGGCAAAGAGTGTAGCAGTTCTAAAGAAAACAAAACACACACTGGACCATGCAAATTTTGTATTCTTCACTTGTTTTACCACATCTAAATTACTGTGTAGAAGGATATGCCTCCCCATCACTGACCCACCGAAAAACCGGTCATGGTGGATGATGTTTGATTTTCAGTGTGACTTTGAATCCAGCCCTCAATGGGTTGATGGTTTCCATTGACCATTGGCATGGTAACCTGCACATTTGTGAAGGCACCATTAATGCTGAACCATATTTACAGGTTTTGGAACAACATATGCTGCCAAGTAGACAACGTCTAATGTGATGCAACACAGTGGTAAACACGACCCTGTCCAACTTTATGGAAATGTGTTGCTGCCATCAAATTCTAAATGAGGATATCATTTTCAAAAACAATTACATTTTTCTGTGTCAACATTTGAAATGTTGTTTTGTGCTATTTTCAATTACATTTGGGGTTTTAATGATTTGCAAATCATTGTATACTGTTTTTATTTACATTTTACACAGCATTCCAACTTTTTGGAAACAAATTTGTAAATGCAAAAACTAACTAATATATAATTTTCACTCATTCTCACTCTAGAGCAGTTGATTCCACTATTTTGACACTAGAAGGTAAAAGTACAGAAGGAGTTGCTTCTTTCATATAATATATGTCAAAATCCATAACACTGTTCATCACATAACGTTGTCCTGTGATGGATAGTGTCATGGATATCTCTGGTATGGCCTATTTGCCTCTTCTTTTATTTTTTCCTTTGTGAAATGCATATACTGTATATTGTATGTGCTTTATGATGTTAAATTGTCTGTTTTTGAATTTTTATTCTTTGCTGGCAAGAGGGACTTTTGAAATACCCTTGTTCTTCTGTTGCCACCATGACATGGCCCCAGATAAGTGGAAGAAAATGGATGGTTGGATGAAACTAAACTAATGCTGCCATCTTGAGCAGGACTCCCTGGAAGAAGAGATCTTAGATCTCAATGGGATCTTCACAGCAAAAAAAAGGATGAATAAAATAATCATCAGGACCCTGATATGCCACACCTGTCACATCATCAATGATTCTTAGCAAATAATAACCATGAACCAAAATTGATTTTAATAAATTTGCACTTAAAATATGAGAGAAAAGTTATTGATTATGTGATGTACACTCCGGAGCAGAAGGTGGCAGTGATGCATCAATAAACTGGATGCCAAGCGCTGTAAACAGAGGAAGAGGAAGACCACGAGGAGGAAGAAAACCGGGGGGGGTGAAGAAGAAATTTGTCAGTGTGGCGTTTGGCAGTTTACGGGACGTATCATGATCCGTACGGTTGTGTGTCAGGCTCTCCCACGATTGAGCCGACTTTCGGTGTGTCACTACTCGGCAGCCGTAATCCCAGCACCCAGCACCAGACCCGAAGTCCTCTATAACAAGGTAAGTCCTAGTTAGCCGCTGGAATCACGGGAGCTGCATATTTTCAAACTGCGTAATCAGTAACCGGGTTAAAGTTTATCCACTTTAAATGTATTTTACGGGTCATTACAATTAAAATCATGTGTAATTGCAGTAATGTGGAACATTCCACATGCTAATGTGGGCACCGTCGAGATAAGAGCCCAGATCCAGGGTTCCAGACGGACCAGTCCTTTTTGTCAGTTCTCCAACTTTTTCATGGTTAAACGGTCACCGATTAGACCGCGGACCGTCCCAATGTGCTGAGCATTTTGTTTTTAGACGTTTTGCTACAGAAAGTTAATGAAATTCATGAGAAAAAAAGTCATATGTGATTGTGATACTCGTGGTTTGACATTGGAGCCCAGGTGAAGACCCCTGTATTCTTATCTATCTTTTGCTTCTGTAGTCTAATCTGAGCGTTAGGGTTGTACAGTACAGAAACCCAGACCAGCTCCTGTTGTGAAATCCTACTTGGAAGAGATGAGAGTCACATGGTGAGGTTATATCAGGACATGGTTAATAAATAATAGTCTGTCCTTGTACTATAATCTGTGTAGGACCTGTTATGTTACCTAACCTGAGAGGGGTTTCTGGCACAACTTCACCTACTCACAAGGTGCATGGAGAAGGGAAAAGGTCAAAAGGCAAATACTCCAGCAACACTTGCAGTATACGAACAACTTTATTATTAGACCAACGCGTTTCGGCTTGTGGCCTTAATCAGGGTCATCCAAAGGCCACAAGCCAAAACGCGTTGGTCTAACAATAAAGTTGTTTGTATACTGCAAGTGGTGCTGGAGTTTTTGCCTTATGTTGCCTAACCTGTCAGACCTGGAACACACATTTTGAATGTGGTTTAGAAGCTGGTGGTTATCATTATTATGCTGATTGCTACCACATACACAAGTGACTGAAAAATGCAAATACATTTATTGGTTTCAACTTCCTGTTGAGAATTCAGCAGGAAGTACTCAATTACTTTGTGGAAAATTAATAGCTCAAAAAAATAAAAATCGCTTCCATGTACATTTTTAACCACTCACAAAGCAGCTTTAAAGGTTTACGACAGCACCTACTTTATTGGAGTGTGTTGATGATGCTGTGCTTGTTTAAGGTAAAATAAGAGAGTTCTTTATTGATCCCACAACGGGGAATTTTATATCGTTACAGCAGCATCAGAAATGAACAAGCAAGTCAATTAAAGTAATGTGGCTTTGTATTTATTGCTCTTATTTTAAATATTGACCAATACAAGATAAAATAAATGTCTCATTTTATAATTTTGTAAAAGATAGGACTGTTGATCTGTTGGTCAGGACTTACATGTCACTGTAGCACATTAAAGTCAGTTGGAATTTTTTTGTTTTGTTTATTTCATTACAAAATGAAATTTAAAAAGTTTTGAAATTACCATCATACAACAACTCAAGTTTTTATTCATTGAGAAAAAACACTTTCTTCCCTCAGCAGTGAATGACTTGTTTGTTTGTTTTGGTACAAATGCACACCTTTGAACATCTGAATGTTGCAGCTGTTTATCAACAACCAGTGGCAGGATGCAGCCAGTGGAAGAACTTTCCCCACCATCAATCCAGCAACCGGTGAAGTCATCTGTCAAGTTGCCGAGGCTGATAAGGTAAACAAATATTTTGGGTTGCAGTGTAAGGGACTGTGTCTACATAGCATTTTTTTAGCTGAAAAGCAATGGCAAGGAGCTTGGTCCCTGTATGGTGAAAGAAAAAAAGTTACGAGTTGTACATACTGTACAAACATTAATACTTCGTTTTAAAAATGTATGTACACAACAACCAGCTTACCAACCTACGGGTAATTTAAACACTGACCTGCAACAGTTGCTGTCCAACAGATCTGCTTGCACAAATGGGTTTTTCTATCTCTGCTATGATGATACACAATGAGAGCAAGCTTCTATTCAAATGTATTAATTACCAAAGTTAATGGTGGTGGGTCTCATCCCATCAAATATGATTCCTTGCCTGAAAACATTGACAACAACTACCCCAGTGCCTCTCTTAGAAGTTCAGATATTTTTAAGCCCTTGCAAGCAGGTGCACAAAAAAGGTGAAGTGCTCTGAAAAAAAAGATGCTGGGTGGTTAATGCTCTTATGTCACACAACATGTCTAAATCTCACAGCTAGTTTGGATTTGACAGTTCAGACAAGGGTTTCCTTTACTTTGCTGAAAAGAGCCATTTCTTCCAGAAGCTAATAAAATCTCTTGAGGACGGTGCTCCTACCAGCCACCTTACATCTGTATGGTATGGCACATCTCCATGTTATCAGCCCACCTCCCTCAAAAATAGTTGGAACTGACAGTGATTCAGGCCCCGCCTGAATGATGTTCACCGTTTTCATGACTGTTATCCTGTTCTGTGGATAATCAGTGGTAAGCTGTAAGGGGGGTGAGGCAGTTACTTTTTTTTGACATTTTCTCTTTCACCAGTCCAACCAAACCAGTTCTCTTCCACAGGTGGGCCATCGGTAGTAAGCTCCACCCACTTTTCCCAGGGTAATTTCATTTTACCATGGACTTCTCCACCACACTGAAGATGTACCTCCAAATCATCGTCCCGGCTGCCACATCCATGAGCTCCTCCTGACAGACAAGTCCGTCTTCACACCTCTTTAAAAAAGGCTAGCTGTGGCCGTATCAGTATTATCAGTGCTTTCACCAACAGCCAATGAAAACACCAGATAACTGCGTCCTTCTTCAGCCAGCTGTGTCGTCAGGTTTCCTGCTAGCTCCCTGATTCGGTCCCAGATAGTGTTTCTTGAAAAGCTGATATTGTTAAAAGCCTGTTTCTGGTCACACCTCACATACCTTCAGCAGACACTGCTTTAAAAATACACCTTCTGAAAAACACTTTGAATATCGGGCGATTTCTTCAGCCACAGTAAAACAGCTTTCACTGCTGCATCATTTTGGCTGTAACTTTTGTGAACATATTCTGTTGAGAATGCAGGCTGCCTTTTAATTCTTGGACTTTTTGTTGTTTTTCTTGGTGGCTAATGTTAGCATACTTGGCTCCATGTTTGGTGTCGCGTGCCGCTGTAAATTGTATTCCTTGGGTAACACCGCTGCCTCATAGCAAAGATGACATACTGGCTTGTCTCCGTTAAGCACATGTATGTATATCTAGCAGCTAGACACCTTCATTGGTTCCCAAAGTCTGGGTTGCGATTTTAGATTTAGATTTAGATTTTAGATTTTATATGGGTTGCCAAATAAAATAGTTATGATTCTATTTTACTATTATTCTAGATTTATTTCTGCAGTACATCTTTAAGCCACATGAGGGAGCGTGTTTCTAGATCCACCACACATGGAGTTCTGCCAATCATAGTAATTATAATCAATCAACATTCAAGCCAGGCAGGCGGTGCCTTGTTCAGAACTTGTTTGGGTTTGCACCCAGGTGTCCACCATAGTTTCCATCAAAGTAATGAACAGATTTTGCAGGTGGTCACACAAACATGGATGCCTGGCTAATAAAAACGAAAGGCATAGCTAGAGACATGGGACAAGACCCAGCTAAGGACCAGACTGCTGCAGGTTCTCCTCTTGTACACCTGACTGGAACGCAAAGAACAAGCAATATTCTGTTTAATGATGAGAGGGAAGTATAATTCTGTTAATTACGCCATAATGCACTTAATTTGTCTCATATAAAGTAGTTAATGTGTGTTGTTTAACTGATGTGTGCCTCTTTAATTTAAAATGCACTTAAGTTCTCAAATAAAAATATGAACATATGAACATGAACATGAGTTGCTGTTTACTCAGACTCAATGCATTTTCTCATTTATAAAGTAGCCTATTTAAAATGTTTATATTTTGATAAGAGGAGATAAAAAAATGATACCACACCCCTCCTAAATGCACTGATTTGATCGCATCTATAAAGTATTTAAAATATGTACAATGTATATTTTCAATAAGCAAACAATGTAGTTGTAATTTCAAATGTATATCACTTTGAAATGACTGGTTTACCTATTCAAGATAATATGATGATGCAGATGGCAGTAAAAATGCTCAGAAATGTTCATTTATACATAAATTGTTAATCTTACAATTTATATATAAGGCCTAGTGTGATTTGGGTTGCGATTGTTTTTCATTTTAAAAATATGGGTCCCCACAAAAAAAGTTTGGAAACCACTGCTCTAGGTGGTCACAAGCTGCTGCATATGCACATTTCCACATTGGCAGCAAATAAAAATGCTATCACTGAGAGAAAAAACACTGTTCACAGCCCTAACATATTTTACGGCTATGTTATGTTAGGCATATGTTATATGCATGTCATACTCATGGAGCAATGGAAGCGGATATGATGTTTTATCAAAAGACAGGAATGTAAATAGAAAACGAGCAGGCCATTAATGGACCGTTAGGGTACACCACAAGTATGCATACTTTGTTTGCTATTGCACTAGAAAATGCTAGAATGCTAGTTAGAAGTGTTAGACATCATTTTTTTTTTATCTCCACTGTATGGCATGTCTTGTAGCTTAGCTTTTTGAATGAAATAAGCCATGGCAAGAAAGAGATTTGTTTTGCATCATAACGCACTTCTGCCCTTCATTTGCATGTTCTAAACAGAACTTATGTCTCATGAAATTATGCAAAGTTCTAGAGTTTTTAGAACTACGTTGCGTTTTTTAATCTTTGCTATCAATAAATAGTAAATGAGAAATGGCCTGCACTTATATAGCACCTTTTTTTTTAACTGACTGACCACTCAGAGTGTTTTACAAAACAAGGCATTCACACACACATTCATACAGCGGTGGCAGAGGCTACCGTTCAACTTGGCACCTGCTCATTCAGAGCGATAATGATTCACATAATCACACATACATCAATGGAACGGCCTTTGGGAGGAAGTTGAGGTTCAACATCTGGCTCAAGGTCACTTCGACATGTAGACTGCAGGGCAAGGGATCAAACCACCAACCTCTTGAAACCTCCTGAGCTACAGCTACCCCCAAATTTCTCAATTTATATCAATCATTAAAAGTTAATTTGATTGTACTTTTGATATAATTTAAAAATTTGTCATTTGGTCACCAATTGACCATGACATTTTTTTTTTCCTTTGCAGCATGTGGTACCCCAAAGACATTTTCACCGTAGGATTCCTTTAAAAGCACCAACTGAACAGCTTAATCATGATGTGTTGTCATTGTTTCCAGGCAGATGTAGACAAAGCGGTGAAAGCGGCACGTAATGCCTTTTGGTTGGGGTCACCATGGCGACGGATGGATGCTTCTCATCGCGGCCTCCTTCTGAACAGGTTGGCCGATGCCATCGAGAGGGATGCTGCCTACCTCGCTGTGAGTCATTATTAAATGCCAAAAGACGACCAGCTTTTGAGGGAACAGTCACTGTTTTATTTTGTCTTTTATTTGCGTTATGCTGTCATCCCACGAGCACATGGTACATTTGTTTCAGAATCAACAATCAGATGAAACTTATTATGCAAAATAAAAATTTAACGATTTCATTATAAATCCTAAAATGGAGCTTTACATAATTTTTAAGACAATCCAGTATTAAAATTTTTTGTTTTTCTTTCCCATTCTTTTTGCACACCATTTAGAGAAGTAGAAGTAAAAAGAAAAGATGCATGAAGAATCAATGGATCTTATGGATGAAACTAGTGATGGGTAGGTGAAGCCTCATGAAGCTCTGAGGCTTTCCTTCTAATTGTGCCGAAAAATATTCAAAGCTTCGAGGCTTCAGTCTAACTAAGTGACTAACTAACTAACAGTGACATCTGGTGGTCAACTGCCATAGCCATAGCAACCTCTCAAGAGCGCAACTGAAGCACTGACACTGTTTCAATCCCATATCAGCAATAAAAGTTCAGAAAAGACTGTGTGGTCGTTTTAACCTGCTGATGTTTTGGTTCATTTATACTAATTAATGATTACATCATCATTACACATAAAATGAATTATACGCTTGTTGTTAGAAGACACTTAACACTGCACCAGAAGTAAAACTAAGTTCTTTGTTAAAAGGAGTAAGACATTTGTTTAAAAAACCCCTAATATGCAGACACGCTAACCCACACTCTCCAAATCTCTCTCTCCTCACAACCCAACATTGTTGAATAATAATGATGCATCTTATATAGCTTGTTTAGCACCAAACCACTCAAAGCTGTCAAACCAAGGCAACGCTCTGAACCAATGAAGCGCGAAGTGAAGCAGCGATGACGTTCGAAGCTTCGTACGTCATCGGTCACGTGACAGTGGTGTTTCGATACAAGCTCCAACACAGTGTTTCGAATCACTCCGCTTCAGGAAGAGTGACACAAGCTCCGAAGCCTCGGTATCATTTGCCCATCACTAGATGAAACATAATTTACTCTTGTGATTACTCTTGAATAAGTAAAAAAAAAAAAAAAATTGTATTAACATTTTTGTGTTAGAACATTGCACAGGAACACAGAAGCACATGATGTATATACAAAAGAAATACAAATAAACACCAGGCAACATGTGCACTAACAAACAAACGAAAATGAAGAAATGAAATAAATACATAAAGACAAATAAATAATAAATAAAAAGGAAAAAAGCATCAATACATATTTAGTATGGATATTTCACAGATCCGTGAGAATCTTGATACAGTTCATCATATTATCCAGCGTTAAACATAGCCCGGTAAGGAGTGCAGATATGACCTTATTGTATCCCACAAACCTTCTAGACCAGAATCAAGGTGCCTCTGTGTAGCGGCAACTCTTTCCATTCCAATTAGGTCTATAAATTCTTCCAGCCAACTACTCAGACTAAAACAGGTTGGAGTTCTTGTCTTCCTGTTCATAACAATTTTCCTTTTTGCAGCAAGACAACCCATTGTGACAAATCTCATTTTGCTTACAGATAACCATCTATTTTATATCCTAATATACACAATACAGGACATTTTGGAACATCAGCTTAAAGGATTTCTGTAAGGGCATTTGTCACCTCTGACCAGAGGGAGTTTACTGCAGGGCATTCCCAAAAACAGTGTATTAGGGTAGGCCTACCTCTTTTACCGCAGCCATGCTAGCATTTGTCAGAAACTGTATCATTTATGTTATTACATTTTACTGGAGTCATTTACACCCCATGCAAAATTTTCATTTGAATTATTCTATATCGGACAGGTTTTGATATTACTGAAGTATTCCAAATTCTTTGCCAGTTGGCTGTGGATTACCGCTGTGGAAAAACTGATAACCAATTTGTATTGGTTATCAGTGCTCACCAACAGCCAATGAAAACACCAGATAACTGCATCCTTCTTCAGCCAGCTGTGTCGTCAGGTTTCCTGCTAGCTCCCTGACTCGGTCCCAGATAGTGTTTCTTGAAAAGCTGATATTGTTAAAAGCTTGTTTCTGGTCACACCTGCTCACATACCTTCAGTAGACACTGCTTTAAAAATACACCTTCTGAAAAACACTTTGAATATCGGGCGATTTCTTCAACCACAATAAAATGACTTTCACTGCTGCATAATTTTTGGCTGTAACTTTTGTGAACATATTCTGTTGAGAATGCAGGCTGCCTTTTAATTCTTGGACTTTTTGTTGTTTTTCTTGGTGGCTAATGTTAGCATACTTGGCTCCATGTTTGGTGTCTAAGTGCCGCCGTAAATTGTATTCCTTGGGCATTCCATATAGCAAAGATGACATACTGGCTTGTCTTCGTTAAGCACAACATGAATGTATATCTAGCAGCTAGACACCTGAGCTGAGCGGATCTCATTTGCTGCCGTCAAATTTGAACAAAGACCAATGGCCTCACGCCAGTTTTATCATAGCGTAGTCAGGGCTATGATAAACTGTGACTGCGGATCGAGTTTCAAATAGGGAAAATTTGTTAAGATCTCTATATTTGCAATTATTAAAACGAGTGTAACATCCATACGTCTTTGTCACCACAGTTAATAACAGTACTTATGGCTTTTAAATATAAGTATGACATAAAATGAAAAATGAAACAGAAAGCAAAATTATACTAAATTTTTCTAATCTAGATTTCACACATATAATTAGGTTACTCTTCAGCATGCAACGAATATTATGATATTGCATAACATTGTATTGGAGTGAAATAGTGAATATATCATAGAAACACATTGTAATTTAATACATTTTAAGCGTTTAAAGTAATTTGGAATTCATGTCACATTCATGTCACATTTATTTGTGCAATATTTTTGAGACACTTTACCCCTCCTTTATAGTATTGTATTTTTAATATTTTTTCCCCTCCCCCACTATGCTTCTGTACACTGTGCTGCTGCAATACTGAGAATTTCCCCACTGTGGGTCTAATAAAGGAATATCTTATCTTATCTTATCTTAATCTTATAATGGAATACTTTTACTTCAGGACCACTAGATGGCAATGTTGGTACATGGCAAAACTGTCAATTAAAATGAAATTTGGTTATCTGGACAATTTTAATCACACAGATATCAAACCAAGACTAAAACAATTCAAATCACTTACTGAGCAATATTATATGAATTCTGGTTGTCTTTAACATTGTTTTATATGCAATTTTTGGGGGGGTTTTCTCATAGAGGAGTTGTTTCTGAGTCTGATAGTTTAGATCAGACCCAGGACAGCAGGAGGATTTATAACACCTTTGGAATGCCATCACAGCATGGTCCAGAGACAGCAGAGCTGGTTGAGGAAAGGCACAAGACTTCACATACAATTGTGGTTAACATGACAGTACATTCAACATAACAAATTAAAACACAAGAAACCTCTGTATAACACGAGATTATGAAATGACATTAGTTTTAATGAGAGAGTTTTTCATTGTCTTTGAGGAGTTCAGGAATTGTTCTTATGAGATGTCTTCTGGAGTTTGGTATGGAGGGGTTACAAAGGCAGTCGTTGAGACCTTAGTTGACAAAGTCCAGTCTTGTGTGGATGAGGGTGTTATCAGTAGACCGTTTGGTTTCTCAGGTTGTAAGTCTTTGGTTCACAATGACAACTTGAATCAAACACAATCTGTTTTGAGCTTGGGTATTAAAGATAAGCCAGTTTAAACAGTACCATCTTGCTTTGTTGGTTCCTGATTGGTTGGTAGGTAAATGTCTCTGTGAAAGGTCATAGTTCAAACATCATAAAAGATGGGTGAAGAAGAAATTCATCTGCTCCATGCGTGAGTGAAAACAGATTTGTTCTCACACCAAATATTTGATGCCATTAGATTTCCTTATGAATGGTGCATTACCTAGGTCAGAGGAAAAAGTGTTACAGTTGAGGGGTATTGCCTCACATTTATTCCAATTTATTTTGTAACCAGAAAAAATGCTGAATGAATTAAGAAGCCTTAGCACTGATGGATTGTTTAAGTTTACTTAATGTTAACAAAATGTCATCTGCGTATAAACTAGATTTAAATTCATAACCTCCTATTTCAATTCCTTTTATTTTTTGGTTACTGCGTATGGCACATGCTAGAGGTTCTAAGGCTAACACAAAGAGAAGCGGTGAGACTGGGCAACGAGTTAGACAAAAAGGTTTAGATAGGATGCCATTGATTTTTACAGAGGAGCTAGCATCATTATATAATGAAGTGACCCATTTTAAAATATTTAAACCAAAGCCAAATTTAGAAAGTGTGAAAAATAGATAAGGCCATTCTATTCTATCGAAGGCTTTTTCTGCATCAAATGACACAGCTACAGCTGAGTCACAGAGAGAGCTTGCTTTGTGAATAATATGGTATAGTCTTCTCAGGTTACTGGATGATAAACGCCCCCGGACAAACCCAGTCTGATCTAAATGGACAAGAGAAGGCACAACTTTCGCCAACCTTTAAGCCAGACTTTTTGTGTAAATCTTGTAATAATTATTGGGGAGGCTAATGGGGTGCCAATTTTTAATTTCCAAGAGATCCCTTACCAGATTTAGGCATTAGTGAGATATTAGCAAAACGCATGGACACAGGTAATTCCTGGTGTTCTACTATGTCATTGAATAATTTACAGAGAAGAGGAGATAATACACATTGAAAACGCTTATAGAATTCAACAGTGATCTGGAAAACCGCCATTACCGTACAAGTGTTTTTGTCGAATAACTTTCAAACTAATAATGATATCAATATATTTCCAAGTGCCAGGGGTAGGTTTTCAGGGTCAAAAAATCGTATTATGATGGTTACATCATCATAGAAGTACTGCTTTTGGGTGTAATGGAAATATGGGGAAACTGAGCTGCCTTGGCGGAGGTCTGCGCCATCCGAGTGCTTTCTAGTTTGAAATAGTACTGTCTGAAAGCTACATTTATACCTTCTGGATCCCGAATAACTGACCCATCATTCTTTCTAACTGACGATATACTGTAGTTTGTCTATCCTGTAATTGTTTCAGTTTTAAAGCTAGCATTTTGCCTGCTTTGTCACCTGATTCAAAGGTTCACCTCCTCAACATATGTAGTACGTAGGCGGTTTCTTTGTGAATAATGATCTGAAGTTCAGATTTCACTAAAAATAGCTCTCTTTTTAAGCTCAAATCGTTTGGGTTTTCCATGTGTTTTCCTTCAATAGCTTTCAGAGATACCTGCAGTTTGTGTTTCAAATCTAAACTTTGTTTCTTTTTGACTGTAGAGTTTAATTGAATAAGTATGGTATGTATTTTGTATATTTTGTATGATATTTGGAAACATCTTGTCGCAAAAAATTGCTCAACTTAAATTGGTTTAGTGTTGTACGTAATGTAAAATTTCTATGCATGTAAATTTGAGATTATGTTGTTGCCACAGGAACTGGAGACCCTTGACAATGGAAAGCCATACACTGTTTCCTACACTGTGGACCTGCCCAATGTTGTGAAATGTTTTCGGTAAGAAATGCACAACACAGGATTTTCTTTTGTCATTTTAAAGCAACATTGTGTGCATTTCTTGGTCACAGGGAAACACAGTTTTCAAAACAAAGTCACTGAGTGCAACCCTGAAATAGCACTGCTTCTTACTGTTGACTTGGGATGCCTCTGTCTAGGTGGACAATACTGTTACTTTTTCTTCTGTGGTGTAATCTCATGAGCAAGACATACAGTAAGATGAAGTAACTGCCATGATTTTTTGAAAAGGCTGAGATATTCCACAACCCTGATTGTGGAAAAAGTTGGGATGCTGTGTAGCATTATAAAATAAATATGATAATTTCCTAATCTAATTTGACATGCATACTTGAAAATGGTACAAAAACAATATATTTTACCTCATCAGCTTCAGTGAAAAATGGGTTTATTCTTAACAGATGATGGTATTATGATTGGGTATGAAAAGGGCTTTCTTGAAAGGCCAAGTCCTTCATAAATAAGGATGGGGGAGGTT
>CM075190.1:1272500-1350000 GCA_037577475.1 Chaunax sp. Z400 | reverse complement strand
TGAATAAATATACTGACCAACAGTAAAAATGCTTTTTTTATGTCATGCTATCCTCTCCATATTAAATATCAAACGCAAATTTTGGTTCACACATCTTTATTCACCCCTTAGCCATGCAGAAAAATCATTTTTGTGCAGATTAGTGGTTTTTGCCTTCAGAAGTCAGTGGATGGTGAGACAGAGAACAAAATAGTCACTACCGTGCATGTCTACCTCCAGCATTTATGACTATTTTACACTTCCTGAATGGGTAAGACGTTAATCTGGACTTGTAGGGTGACATGCTGTTCTTCCTGCAGAGCTGTTAGAAGTTATGAATGTGTTGCTGGAGCAGGATCTTCCTGTCTCACCCGGTGATCCTGAACGTCCCATAGAGGGCATTGTCATGCATTAAGGTGGTGCCTGATTGCTGTATCCTGGTCATACCCAGGATGTGTGTGGACCTATAACCGTATGTCGGAGACGGATGGCCGTGAATGTGGACATCAGGTGTTTCTCTAGGACGTTAATTAGACCTGGTAAATTATCGCCTTGACCAGGTCTTTTCGATCATGCAGAGAAAAATCTCACCAGCATCATCGTTTACTCTGAAACGCACCAATGTCTGTTATTTCTATGTTATGACTAAATGATGGTCATTTGAAAATAATCCTTGGCGTTTGGGCGTTTTTCCTCTGTGCTGTGATTGTTCTGAAATATATGTATAAATAAAGGTTAAATTAAAAAAAAAAACACAAACCTATAGGCTCAATATAACAACACAAACCTATAGGATCAATATAACACAAACCTATAGGATCAATATAACACAAACCTATAGGATCAATATAACACAAACCTATAGGCTCAATGTAACAACACAAACCTACAGGCTCATTATAACAACACACAAACCTATAGGCTCATTATAACAACACACAAACCTATAGGCTCATTATAACAACAACAAAAATGTATAGGCTCAATATAACAATACAAACCTATAGGCTCAATATAACAATACAAACCTATAGGCTCAATGTAACAACAACACAAACCTATAGGCTCAATGTAACAACAACACAAACCTATAGACTCAATACAACAACAACACAAACCTATAGGCTCAATGTAACAACAACAACACAAACCTATAGGCTCAATATAACAACGACAACACAAACCTATAGGCTCAATATAACAACAACACAAACCTATAGGCTCAATATAACAACAACACAAACCTATAGGCTCAATATAACAACAACACAAACCTATAGGCTCAATATAACAACAATACAAACCTATAGGCTCAATGTAATAACAACACAAACCTATAGGCTCAATGTAACAACAACAAAAACCTATAGGCTCAATATAACAACAACACAAACCTATAGGCTCAATATAACAACGACAACACAAACCTATAGGCTCAATATAACAACAACACAAACCTATAGGCTCAATATAGCAACAACACAAACCTATAGGCTCCATATAACGACAACAGCAACACAAACCTATAGGCTCCATATAACAACAGCAACACAAACCTATAGGCTCCATATAACAGCAACACAAACCTATAGGCTCCATATAACAACAACACAAAACCTATAGGCTCCATATAACAATAACATCACAAACCTATAGCATAATTATAGAGTCATAATATATTATTATATAACACATCTTATGTTTATTTATTGTTAGAGGGACATTTCTGTAATTCAAATCCAAAACAATGCAAACTCAAACACAAAGAAATAGATGTATAGAATTTAGAAACTTAATTATTTCATTTAATTATTCAGGGCATGGCCCCAAACCCCACTAGCAAGCTCAGTTTTTTGACTCAGTATGATTACCATGTGTTTCTTTTATTTGCTATAAGTTCTTCCAGTGAAGTGAAGTGTGGTAGTGTGTAATAAATGCAGTTTATTTAGTCATCCTCTCCATGTGATCACTTTGTTTTAAGTGTTTCACATGGAAATAAATAACCAAAGATTTGGTGCACGCGCAGCTCTGTCCACCAGGACTAAAAGATTTCTAGGGGAAACACTGGATGCAGGCATCATTATCATAGATATATACATATCTATATATACATATTGTGATGCTGCACCATGTGTGAGTGTTGGACAGAAGGATGCATTAAGAATATTGTGGCCATGAGATGTCCTGACTGTAAGCATGACTGCTGTATGTGCTGGTCAGTTGGTTGTTGAGGGTGGTGGATAGTGGTGGTATGTGGGTTTGTATGCCCTCATATTAAAACAAAATGTCCGACCTGTCTTTTTCCTGTGACGTTGGGACTGGTAATATATCGTTGTTTATTGTAAAGGTTTAAAAATGTAATACTGCTTATAATCCCCATTTATGATAAATGTATTTCTAATCTGCAACATTAATGGAATACAAGTTACCCCTTTCTGTATTACATAATACCGTTTCATGTATCCTGTTACTCCCTAAGCTTGCATACAGGGTTAACCTAACCATTTCTGTCCACATAAGCAAAAATGTATGTGGTGGGGGCGTCTGTGTCCTTGGACACTAATTTTCTTAGTTTAGCAGGATTTTACTCCTGTTATGAATAAACCAAGGAATTTTAGAGTCACACTGAGTTTAGAAAGTTTTTAATGTCATATCTCTGTGGGTGCACCTTAATTTAAAAGTTAGGTGAAATTAAATAAAATACCAATTAAATCCAGTCTTGTGTAGTCCTCTGTTCATGTTAAATTCCCTCTGCTCTTGTGTTCTCTGCAAAGATGTACTCAGTAATAATGATAATAATTTTTTTCAGGCTTTAATTGGTGTGACTCTGTTCCAGGTGGGTTTTCCTGAAGGCGTTGTGAATATCTTGCCTGGCATGGGGCCATCAGCGGGTGCTGCTATTGCAGGCCACATGGATGTTGACAAGTTGGCTTTTACTGGCTCCACAGAGGTAGGAAAATTCAGTTTTTGCTTTTTTGTTGTTGTTGACAGATAACATGGTATATAAGTAGTCCTAAGTGAAAAAGTCAGTGCATGTATTTATGATCATATGTGGCAGAAACACTCATCGAAGTCAGAGATACATCCCTTGTCTATCAAGTTGTCTGATCCAGTGAGTTTACATGGAGGTCACTCAAACCCAACTGTATTTGATTCAAGCCAAATAACGCACATTAGTGGCAATGAATCACAAGCAACATGAAGTCTGCTAGAATCATCTCATTGGAGGAGGTGTTTTTTACAATGGAAATAGTGGAGGCCAGGTTAAGAGAGTTTCTGAAAGACAGTTTAGTACATGCAAAAAGGTATATTTTATAATTCCGGGCAGTAAAGCTAAAGCTGCACAGGAGTGGAATCATTTTATGTGTGGGTGTTCTTTTTCTTTGCTCTCTTGCAAAAGCATGAAGATGCATATTCTTGCCAAATTTGCCAGATTCCACTCATTAATTGGTTGTGGTAATGTACCAAGAAATTCAGCATGCTGCAAAGAAAAGGCAGGGAAGAAGCAAGCAAGAAAACATGAATTCAAACAATGCTGTTTCAATTTTGGAAGTGTGTTATGGAGAAAGAACTCATGTTCATGACACCTTCAGAATAGACACAGTTGATTTTGGTGAGAAACACTGAGTGATACATCAGTCCCTTCTAACACACCCCAATCTCTGATCGCCTTCAGTGACAGCATAGACATTCAGACCAACCTTTTCCTACAGTCTGGGCTGGAAGGTGTATTACTGCAGTCCTCCATGATATACTTTCATATTTGCGGATTACATATGCAAGTGTAAAGTTTACAAACTTCTATCCAATCTATAGATTTGGGTAATGGTCACTTGTAACTTGAAATGCCATCTTGAATAGCTTGTAGTGGTTTTATAATGCAAAGTTCTCCATCAGTAAAATTACTTCAGCTGAAGCAAATGTGTGAACATCATTTTCTTTTCATGTTTGTCTACATCAGGTGGGTCATCTAATTCAGCAGGCTTCTGGCAGCAGTAACCTGAAGAAAGTCACTCTGGAACTGGGAGGAAAGAGTCCTAATATCATCCTGTCAGATGCCAACAGTATGTGTTTTTGTCTGTTTCTGAAACTGTAACCTTTGTAATCACATTCTAATCAAGACTGGATTACAAGTCAAAGCAGGCAACTGTAACTTTGTCTGGGAATGTGCACATACAGTATAAAGCACAATATCTACTGACAGACTGCAGGCTTTCAGGGGAGAAGTAGCAAATAGGGTTGAGTAATAGCCTAGCAGCTAATGTTTGTACTAGGGTTCCAAAAGAGATTCATTTGGCCATGCCAATTGGCCACTGTTGGTCTATGCAAAGTGTGGAATTTAATTAAGCATAACAAGTTTTAGCAATTTAAGCTTAAATTAATTTATATTTAAGCTTAATTTACCTCCATTAATTAGGGGCACCACCTGATTTGATTATCAGGAAAAAATCATTTATCAGTCAAACATCTAAAATCATAAGTTCTGAGTTAAATTGATCTTATTTCTCATCAAACAAGGAATAAACAAGTGAAGAGGTGACTTGGTTTAAATGAGATGATTTATTGAAAATGAACCTGTGCTGCGATGGCATAATAAATAATTTAATACAATGGGTTGTGGAAATGAAAACCAGGTTTAACAGATAAATTTTCTATTTAACTAATGAGTACTGTCTGAATGAGAAGGACAATGATGAAGATATGAGAGTTATTGAATAAAGTGAAGTTTAAGGGAGCTACAATTTAGATGAGATAATTTGGCTGGCTTTAGGATTTAAGAAATAGACATCAAACCGCTAATCATTTTAAGCAGTGATATTACCTACTGATTGTTGGTTCAAGAAGAGTTCTCCAGTCAAGCCACATTTTTTAGGCTCAGTCGCTGGTGTTCTGAATGTCTTGGGGCAGCTCCTCGTCACAGAGGCGTTGTTGTCACCAGGCCACAGGTAGGGAGTCTCACACAAGCTGCCGTGTGGGTCCCAAAGGAGCAGCTGTAGGGGTTTTCTTCTCTACTCTGGATGTTGGTTTGAGTCAAGTTTAAGGATGCCAAGTCTCACAAAAACTCCTGAAAGTACTGATTTGTCCAAATGCTGACTGTAAAGAATACTTGAAGAAACTCTCTTAACGAAAAATTATTTTTTTTAAAGTTTGTTCAGCTTAAAAGTTTGACTTGTTACAAAAAGAAAAATAAACTAGAAAAAAATAACGCTTTGATTACAAAACAATTTAGGTGAGTGAGCTTAGATTAAAATGAAGAAAAATATACAAAGAGAAAATGAAACACTCGCCGGCCTGAGATAAGGGAAGGCCACGCCAGGGGGATAGGCAGGAGAGAGCCCTCACGTAAAGTGACGAAGATGAGTGAAGAAGAGAGGTGCAAAGAGAGGAAAGAGCCAAGAGAGAAGAGGGAGAAACAAAAGGATTCACCCCAATTTATAGCCTCTGAGGGGGGTGTCATGTTCGCCTTTAAGAGTAAGGATGTTATTTAGTTGGAATGAATTAATTTAACGTGTTTTTATGAATACGCAATATCTCTTTACACTTTCATCATGGCACACATGAGCACATAACAGTGATATAAAGTGATATTATACTAAATTTGAAATGGTGAAGCACTGACTCATATAATGTAAACGCATAACAAAGTCAGATAAAATATGTAGTCTGAATGATTAATACGTTTAACTGTCTTAGCGTATAATTATAAGAAACAACATATTAAGTAACATAAAGTTAGTATCACAGTGGTAACATTTGTAACTTTAAGTGAAAACATTCACCATCTCGACCCTGTATACTACATTGAAATTATCACTAACCATGCCTGTTTGAGTTATGTTGATTCTTTCAGCACTTTCAACAGATCTGGATCAACAGCCGCTGTTACACACACTTCTCCGGGTGTGTTTTAGCTGTATAAGTGTTGATCAATCGATGACTTTTGTTTGTGTTCCACCACAACGTTGCATGCGGTGCAAAACAATTTACCCCCGCTTTCATGTAGAACATCAGGGAATTTACCTCCCATGGTGTTGAGCCATAATTTTTGTTGGTAAAGGTGAGACATTCATGTCAACATCTACACGACCAGAAAAAAAGAAGTGAAATAGTGACATACAAGTATGGCTCAACGTGTGAGACTGCTATGATTGGTGTTACCTCTCCGGCTTCTCAGCCCCTAATCCGTAGTAAGGAGACCTCTGGTGTCACACTAGTTTTATTAGCCAAGTCCAGATCTTCTCTGAAGGAGAAACTGGCCGTTTATTAACAGGGAAATATACAGCCTTACTTCTCTGTGGCTCAATGTGGCAACAAAAATAAAAACAATCCAAACAGGATGGAGGTTTACACACATCACTGTCAAGTGGATCCAGCTATACACACACAATATCAATGTAACTTTACTGAAATGCAACCCCCATGTTCCCCCACGTCACCTGCACAAAATACCCAGAAGGCCACCTTCTTAAAGTGACAGGCCTGACCCAGAACATTGGTGAAGGTCACAGCAAACTATGATGATCGGAAAAAAGTTGCAAATAAGTTGCGGTGATTGGACAAAAAATTGCAAGGTTGCGCAGAATTCATGGGGATTGGTTGAATTTGTGTTGATTGTTGCGATCGTGACATCGCGAAATCTTGGAGGGACTGTACAATACAGACAAAGTCAGTAATGGTTGTGAACCAATAGATGGCACTATGGTACTTTTGTATAGAGACCAGGGTCTATGAGCTGATGACATTAAGTTGTGTTAAGGTCTAAAACGGTAAATATGGGCACTACAAACATCAAAAACACATGTACAAGATGGGAATCTTCTCAGGAACATCAATCACACAGTAATAAAATGATTACATAATGTAGTTTCTGAAAACATTATTAAAACAGACAATCAGGTTATACAAGATTGGAATTTTGAGAATTTTTGTGGCCTCCCCGGTTTGAGTGAAGAGGAGCAAACATTTCTAGTTGGAGTATATAAGGCTGATGATTTGCAACCTAGAAAGTGTCCTTTTTGTTTATTCAGAGTCCGCATGCAGATCTGGGGAGCATCAAAAGAGAGGTTCCTTTTGACCTTATAGGGAGTTTTGTGGGTGTTGTTGGGTTCACAGGAAGGTCTTGTTGATATATTTATTGCATGGTGAGATCATTCACCTTATCCTGGCAGAGGGGAAGATCCTTGAGTTTTTGTTTTATTTTAATTAAACAAGTAATAGGCCTGTTCCCGCTACAAAGTGTTTAGAGAACAAATATTTGTTGTAAGAGGTCTGCTCATGAAAAGTATAGTAAAAGGTGAAAGAGCGGATCCACTCTTCAGAAAGACTTGTTGAATCTATAAAACAAGTGAGTCTTAAAGCTGAAGTCATTACACATTCTAATCATCATTGTAACATCTAAATCTTGTTTTACAGATATAAAACCATTGTCAACATCTTTTAGATGTGCTTTCAACTCCTCAGATCTTGACTTCAGGTTTTTTGCACTGCTTTTATTACTGTTGCCTCAGATTACACACAAGCCAGACAGCACATTGTGTTTGCATATGATTTCATGTAAAGGACAAGACACCAACACCTAACAGTGATGGTGGTGTGCAGACACACCATGAGAACACTTCTTCAGAAAAATGAGAAATCAAACTATTGGAGGTCAGCAGAAACAAGAATTTTCACCTGCTGTCAATTGCTCTTTAAAGAGAGTACAAGCCCTATAATGCATTATAAGTCAGATTTAAATAATGGATCATCCAGTGTTGCGTATTCGACTCATTTAAGAAGACTTTTCCTGCTAGAGTTAAGATTGTTTTTGTCATTTCTTCATTTAGTGGAAGATGCAGTGGAGCAGTCCCACTTTGCTCTATTTTTCAACCAAGGCCAGTGTTGCTGTGCTGGGTCTCGAACCTATGTCCAAGCAGACATCTATGATGAGTTTGTGGAGCGGAGTGTTGAGCGAGCTAAGAGACGATTGGTGGGAAACCCTTTTGACTTGAAGACTGAGCAGGGACCTCAGGTAACACACAAACCCTCTGTCACTCACTGGTAGACACTCACATTGACTTTATTTTCAACAAGGGTACAACAGATTCTCTGCACCTCCCAAAATGAATTATTATTATTGTTATTATGGGTAGATGTCTCTTTTTTATTAATGAAAACAACAAGGAAAAAGCAGAGAACTTATATTTGTATGTAGACAGAAATGGATACAAACTGCAGTTGAGTAAATAAATACTGTAATATAAACAGTAATATGTTCAGGAACATATTAGGTGTTTGGAATACTGGAGGGTGAAAATCACCTGGCATGCTCTCTGACACACCCACTCACTTCCTGCTCCCTCTGTGCTGACTTCCTGCTCCCTCTGTGATGACTTGTCCAGATAGATGAGGAGCAGTTTAACAAGATTCTGGGCTACATCAACAGTGGGAAGAGAGAGGGAGCCAAGCTGATGTGTGGGGGAGGAGTGGCTGCAGATAGAGGCTACTTCATCCAGCCGACTGTGTTTGGAGATGTCCAGGACAACATGACCATTGCCAGGGAGGAGGTAAGATAGTAGCCTATGGAAAAACAAATTAAACACAGAAATAAATTGAAAAAACTGTATATATTCATTTTAAACAATGTGTAGCATCTATACTTAGTCCTCATGCCCATGATAACCATAGCTGGATGCATAATATTTGGTAATACTTCATTTTATAGCTCTGTGCATTTCATGGCAAGTAGGTGATAATTACCAGAAATCTATCAGTAATTTCCTGGAAATAATTCCTAAAGTACAACATTTACTTCAATGTATTGTGAATGTGATAATATTTATTCATTTTTTCATTATTTAATCAATTTATTATTTAATTGAATAATTATAACGTACCATTTCCTAATAGACGGTTGATAAATCCCAGCTGGCACCAGAATGACGTTGGTCTCAAATGTTGGACAGATGTTAGATTTTAGTCAGAAATGAAATTCAGGTTGACGTCAAATCCTAACATTGCCTAGATATCAACCTCCAACAATGGAGAGACATTGAATTTTCATTGTAAATTAAAATAAGGTTGATGTGAAAACCCAACATCAGCTGTCAAATTCCAACTTTAAAAAATTTTGATATTTGTTTAGTATGGATTTTACTGGCATGGCAATTTCTAAACAGCCACATTTTGTTGCAAATGAATAATCAACGTAGCGAGAAACCTATACCAAAGACAGATTTCAAGATCCAACAGACTCAAATTAATTTATGACGTGAGCAGAGAAAAGTAAACACTTTAAAATCTGTGTGGAACTGAAACCCATAAATGTCATCACATTACCATCATTTATTTAACAAAAACTCCATATGTAGTGTGTTATCAAAAATAACGTATTCAAACTTGTTTCTTTTTTTTTCACAAAAAAATGGGAACATCACAAAATCAGAACTTCGACCCCACTTTCAGATCCATTAAATTTCCAGTAAAAACTAAGCAAAAAAATGTATGTAATTAATTTTAGGAAGGCCCTTTACAGAGTTTTTTTTCTCCCACCTCCACCCACCCTGGATTCAGACTTCAGACAGGAAGCCACAGCTGCTGCAATGTTTGCCTTCATTTCCGCTAGACTCATTTGAACACTGTAGGACTTATTTGAATTTGTAAATCTGTGGGGAATATAGCATAAGATAAAAGGCTACAGTAAGCAGTAAAGACAGCATGTGGCAGACATTCGTAGGAGTCCTGCATACAGTATTTAATCCGTTCTTGCATGTTATTGCTGTGATTCCTCAAAAGATGCTCACCACAATCAGTGAGTAACTGGCTGCATGCTGGCAGAGAAACATGAATGTCAGCTGCTCTGTTTGTTTGTGGGAAGTCAAAGAATGTGAAATACATCATCACCAGTAGTTTCCTCTAGTGACACAACTATGAGCTGAGGAAATGTAGTTTCCTCTAGTATCACACCTATGAGTTGTGGAAATGTACTTTCCTCTAGCAGCACACCTATGAGCTGAGGAAATGTAGTTTCCTTTAGTAACAGAACTATGAGCTGAGGAAATGTAGAGTCCTCTAGTGACAGAACTATGAGCTGAGGAAATGTAGTTTCCTCTAGTAACACAACTATGAGCTGAGGAAATGTAGTTTCCTCAAGTGACACGACTATTAGCTGAGGAAATGTAGTTTCCTCTAGTAACACCTATGAGCTGAGGAAATGTAGTTTCCTTAAGCGACACAACTATGAGCTGAGGAAATGTAGTTTCCTCTAGTAACACTAGTAACAAACGAGAAACACAACTATAAGGTGAGGAAATGTAGTTTCCTCTAATAACACTCTTATGAGCTGAGGAAAAGTTAGTTTCCTCTGGTCACACAACTATGAGCTGAGGAAATGTAGTTTCCTCTAGTCACACAACTATGAGCTGAGGAAACGTAGTTTCGTCTAGTCACACAACTATGAGCTGAGTAAATGTAGTTTCCTCTAGTCACACAACTATGAGCTGAGGAAATGTAGTTTTCTCTAGTAAAACAACTGTGAGCTCAGGAAATGTATTTTCCTCAAGCAACACAACTATGAGCTGAGGAAATGTAGGGTCCTCTAGTAACACAACTATGAACTGAGGAAATGTAGTTTCCTCTAGTAACATACCTATGAACTGAGGAAATGTTGCTTCCTCTAGTAACACATCTATGAGCTGAGGAAATGTAGTTTCCTCTAGCAACACAACTATGAGCTGAAGAAATGTAGTTTCCTCTAGTAACACAACTATGAGCTGAGGAAATGTAGTTTCCTCTTGTAAAACAACTGAGCTGAGGAAATGTAGTTTCCTCTTGTAAAACAACTGAGCTGAGGAAATGTAGTTTCCTCTTGTAACACACCTATGAGCTGAGGAAATGTAGTTTCCTCTAGTCACACAACTATGAGCTGAGGAAATGTAGTTTTCTCTAGCAACAAAACTATGACCTGAGGAAATGTAGTTCCCTCTAGCAACACAACTATGAGCTGAGGAAATGTAGTTTCCTCTAGTCACACCCATAAGCTGAAGAAATGTAGTTTCTTCTAGAAATACACCTATCAGCTGGGGAAATGTAGTTTCCTCTAGTAACACAACTATTAGCTGAGGAAATGTAGTTTCCTCTAGTCACACAACTATGAGCTGAGGAAATGTAGTTTCCTCTAGTCACACAACTATGAGCTGAGGAAATGTAGTTTCCGCTAGCAACACAACTATGAGCTGAGGAAATGTAGTTTCCTCTAGTCACACACCCATAAGCTGAAGAAATGTAGATTCTTCTAGAAACACAACTATGAGCTGGGGAAATGTAGTTTCCTCTAGTAACACAACTATTAGCTGAGGAAAAGTAATTTCCTCTCGTCACACAACTATGAGCTGAGGAAATGTAGTTTCCTTTAGTAACACAACTATGAGCTGAGGAAATGTAGTTTCCTCTAGTAACACAACTATTAGCTGAGGAAATGTAGTTTCCTCTAGTAACACAACTATGAGCTGAGGAAATGTAGTATCCCTTAGTAACACACCCATCAGCTGAGGAAATGTAGTTTCCCCGAGCAAGACAACTATGAGCTGAGGAAATGTTTTTCCACGAGCAACACAACTATGAGCTGAGGAAATGTAGTTTCCTCTAGGAAACACAAGTATGGGCTGAGGAAATGTAGTTTCCTCTAGTAACACACCAATGAGCTGAATAATTGTAGTTTCGTCTAGAAACACGACTATAAGGTGAGGAAATGTAGTTTCCTCTAATAACACTCTTATGAGCTGAGGAAAAGTTAGTTTCCTCTGGTCACACAACTATGAGCTGAGGAAATGTAGTTTTCTCTAGTAAAACAACTGTGAGCTGAGGAAATGTAGTTTCCTCTAGTAACATACCTATGAACTGAGGAAATGTAGTTTCCTTTAGTAACACAACTATGAGCTGAGTAAATGTAGTTTCCTTTAGTAACATAACTATGAGCTGAAGAAATGTAGTTTCCTCTAGTAACATACCTATGAACTGAGGAAATGTAGTTTCCTTTAGTAATACAACTATGAGCTGAGGAAATGTAGTTTCCTCTAGCAACACAACTATGAACTGAAGAAATGTGGTTTCTTCTAGTAACACACCTATGAGCTGAGGAAATGTAGTTTCCTCAAGCGACACAACTATGAGCTGAGGAAATGTAGTTTCCTCCAGCAACACACCTATGAGCTGAGGAAATGTAGTTTCCTCTAGTAACACAACTATTAGCTGAGGAAATGTTGTTTCCTCTAGTAACACATCTATGAGCTGAGGAAATGTAGTTTCCTCTAGCAACACAACTATGAGCTGAAGAAATGTAGTTTCCTCTAGTAACACAACTATGAGCTGAGGAAATGTAGTTTCCTCTTGTAAAACAACTGAGCTGAGGAAATGTAGTTTCCTCTTGTAAAACAACTGAGTTGAGGAAATGTAGTTTCCTCTTGTAACACACCTATGAGCTGAGGAAATGTAGTTTCCTCTAGCAACACACCTATGAGCTGAGGAAATGTAGTTTTCTCTAGTAAAACAACTGTGAGCTGAGGAAAAGTAGTTTCCTCTAGTAACATACCTATGAACTGAGGAAATGTAGTTTCCTTTAGTAATACAACTATGAGCTGAGGAAATGTAGTTTCCTTTAGTAACATAACTGAGCTGAAGAAAGGTAGTTTCGTCTAGTAACACACCTATGAGCTGAGGAAATGTAGTTTCCTCAAGCGACACAACTATGAGCTGAGGAAATGTAGTTTCCTCTTGTAAAACAACTGAGCTGAGGAAATGTAGTTTCCTCTTGTAACACACCTATGAGCTGAGGAAATGTAGTTTCCTCTAGCAACACACCTATGAGCTGAGGAAATGTAGTTTTCTCTAGTAAAACAACTGTGAGCTGAGGAAATGTAGTTTCCTCTAGTAAAACAACTGAGCTGAGGAAATGTAGTTGCCTCTTGTAAAACAACTGAGTTGAGGAAATGTAGTTTCCTCTTGTAACACACCTATGAGCTGAGGAAATGTAGTTTCCTCTAGCAACACACCTATGAGCTGAGGAAATGTAGTTTTCTCTAGTAAAACAACTGTGAGCTGAGGAAATGTAGTTTCCTCTAGTAACATACCTATGAACTGAGGAAATGTAGTTTCCTTTAGTAATACAACTATGAGCTGAGGAAATGTAGTTTCCTTTAGTAACATAACTGAGCTGAAGAAAGGTAATTTTGTCTAGTAACACACCTATGAGCTGAGGAAATGTAGTTTCCTCAAGCGACACAACTATGAGCTGAGGAAATGTAGTTTCCTCTAGTAACAGAACTATTAGCTGAGGAAATGTTGTTTCCTCTAGTAACACATCTATGAGCTGAGGAAATGTAGTTTCCTCTAGCAACACAACTATGAGCTGAAGAAATGTAGTTTCCTCTAGTAACACAACTATAAGCTGAGGAAATGTAGTTTCCTCTTGTAAAACAACTGAGCTGAGGAAATGTAGTTTCCTCTTGTAAAACAACTGAGCTGAGGAAATGTAGTTTCCTCTTGTAACACACCTATGAGCTGAGGAAATGTAGTTTCCTCTAGCAACACACCTATCAGCTGAGGAAATGTAGTTTTCTCTAGTAAAACAACTGTGAGCTGAGTAAATGTAGTTTCCTTTAGTAACATAACTATGAGCTGAAGAAATGTAGTTTCCTCTAGTAACATACCTATGAACTGAGGAAATGTAGTTTCCTTTAGTAACACAACTATGAGCTGAGGAAATGTAGTTTCCTCTAGTAACACAACTATGAGCTGAGGAAATGTAGTTTCCTCTAGTAACACATCTATGAGCTGAGGAAATGTAGTTTCCTCTAGTAACACATCTATGAGCTGAGGAAATGTAGTTTCCTCTAGTAAAACAACTGAGCTGAGGAAATGTAGTTTCCTCTAGTAACACAACTATGAGCTGAGGAAATGTAGTTTCCTCTAGCAACACACCTATCAGCTGAGGAAATGTAGTTTTCTCTAGTAAAACAACTGTGAGCTGAGTAAATGTAGTTTCCTTTAGTAACATAACTATGAGCTGAAGAAATGTAGTTTCCTCTAGTAACATACCTATGAGCTGAGGAAATGTAGTTTCCTCTAGTAACACATCTATGAGCTGAGGAAATGTAGTTTCCTCTAGTAAAACAACTGAGCTGAGGAAATGTAGTTTCCTCTTGTAACACACCTATGAGCTGAGGAAATGTAGTTTCCTCTAGCAACACACCTATGAGCTGAGGAAATGTAGTTTTCTCTAGTAAAACAACTGTGAGCTGAGGAAATGTAGTTTCCTCTAGTAACATACCTATGAACTGAGGAAATGTAGTTTCCTTTAGTAATACAACTATGAGCTGAGGAAATGTAGTTTCCTTTAGTAACATAACTGAGCTGAAGAAAGGTAGTTTCGTCTAGTAACACATCTATGAGCTGAGGAAATGTAGTTTCCTCAAGCGACACAACTATGAGCTGAGGAAATGTAGTTTCCTCTAGTAACAGAACTATTAGCTGAGGAAATGTTGTTTCCTCTAGTAACACATCTATGAGCTGAGGAAATGTAGTTTCCTCTAGCAACACAACTATGAGCTGAAGAAATGTAGTTTCCTCTAGTAACACAACTATGAGCTGAGGAAATGTAGTTTCCTCTTGTAAAACAACTGAGCTGAGGAAATGTAGTTTCCTCTTGTAAAACAACTGAGCTGAGGAAATGTAGTTTCCTCTTGTAACACACCTATGAGCTGAGGAAATGTAGTTTCCTCTAGTCACACAACTATGAGCTGAGGAAATGTAGTTTTCTCTAGCAACAAAACTATGACCTGAGGAAATGTAGTTCCCTCTAGCAACACAACTATGAGCTGAGGAAATGTAGTTTCCTCTAGTCACACCCATAAGCTGAAGAAATGTAGTTTCTTCTAGAAATACACCTATCAGCTGGGGAAATGTAGTTTCCTCTAGTAACACAACTATTAGCTGAGGAAATGTAGTTTCTTCTAGTCACACAACTATGAGCTGAGGAAATGTAGTTTCCTCTAGTCACACAACTATGAGCTGAGGAAATGTAGTTTCCTCTAGTCACACAACTATGAGCTGAGGAAATGTAGTTTCCGCTAGCAACACAACTATGAGCGGAGGAAATGTAGTTTCCTCTAGTCACACACCCATAAGCTGAAGAAATGTAGATTCTTCTAGAAACACAACTATGAGCTGGGGAAATGTAGTTTCCTCTAGTAACACAACTATTAGCTGAGGAAAACTAATTTCATCTCGTCACACAACTATGAGCTGAGGAAATGTAGTTTCCTTTAGTAACACAACTATGAGCTGAGGAAATGTAGTTTCCTCTAGTAACACAACTATTAGCTGAGGAAATGTAGTTTCCTCTAGTAACACAACTATGAGCTGAGGAAATGTAGTATCCCTTAGTAACACACCCATCAGCTGAGGAAATGTAGTTTCCCCGAGCAACACAACTATGAGCTGAGGAAATGTTTTTCCACGAGCAACACAACTATGAGCTGAGGAAATGTTTTTCCCCGAGCAACACAACTATGAGCTGAGGAAAAGTAGTTTCCTCTAGTAACACACCAATGAGCTGAATAATTGTAGTTTCGTCTAGAAACACAACTATAAGGTGAGGAAATGTAGTTTCCTCTAATAACACTCTTATGAGCTGAGGAAAAGTTAGTTTCCTCTGGTCACACAACTATGAGCTGAGGAAATGTAGTTTTCTCTAGTAAAACAACTGTGAGCTGAGGAAATGTAGTTTCCTCTAGTAACATACCTATGAACTGAGGAAATGTAGTTTCCTTTAGTAATACAACTATGAGCTGAGGAAATGTAGTTTCCTCTAGCAACACAACTATGAACTGAAGAAATGTGGTTTCTTCTAGTAACACACCTATGAGCTGAGGAAATGTAGTTTCCTCAAGCGACACAACTATGAGCTGAGGAAATGTAGTTTCCTCCAGCAACACACCTATGAGCTGAGGAAATGTAGTTTCCTCTAGCAACACAACTATGAGCTGAAGAAATGTAGTTTCCTCTACTAACGCAACTATGAGCTGAGGAAATATAGTTTCCTCTTGTAAAACAACTGAGTTGAGGAAATGTAGTTTCCTCTTGTAACACACCTATGAGCTGAGGAAATGTAGTTTCCTCTAGCAACACACCTATGAGCTGAGGAAATGTCGTTTTCTCTAGTAAAACAACTGTGAGCTGAGGAAAAGTAGTTTCCTCTAGTAACATACCTATGAGCTGAGGAAATGTAGTTTCCTTTAGTAACATAACTGAGCTGAAGAAAGGTAGTTTCGTCTAGTAACACACCTATGAGCTGAGGAAATGTAGTTTCCTCAAGCGACACAACTATGAGCTGAGGAAATGTAGTTTCCTCTTGTAAAACAACTGAGCTGAGGAAATGTAGTTTCCTCTTGTAACACACCTATGAGCTGAGGAAATGTAGTTTCCTCTAGCAACACACCTATGAGCTGAGGAAATGTAGTTTCCTCTAGCAACACACCTATGAGCTGAGGAAATGTAGTTTTCTCTAGTAAAACAACTGTGAGCTGAGGAAATGTAGTTTCCTCTAGTAAAACAACTGAGCTGAGGAAATGTAGTTTCCTCTTGTAAAACAACTGAGTTGAGGAAATGTAGTTTCCTCTTGTAAACACACCTATGAGCTGAGGAAATGTAGTTTCCTCTAGCAACACACCTATGAGCTGAGGAAATGTAGTTTTCTCTAGTAAAACAACTGTGAGCTGAGGAAATGTAGTTTCCTCTAGTAACATACCTATGAACTGAGGAAATGTAGTTTCCTTTAGTAATACAACTATGAGCTGAGGAAATGTAGTTTCCTTTAGTAACATAACTGAGCTGAAGAAAGGTAGTTTCGTCTAGTAACATACCTATGAGCTGAGGAAATGTAGTTTCCTCAAGCGACACAACTATGAGCTGAGGAAATGTAGTTTCCTCTAGTAACAGAACTATTAGCTGAGGAAATGTTGTTTCCTCTAGTAACACATCTATGAGCTGAGGAAATGTAGTTTCCTCTAGCAACACAACTATGAGCTGAAGAAATGTAGTTTCCTCTTGTAAAACAACTGAGCTGAGGAAATGTAGTTTCCTCTTGTAAAACAACTGAGCTGAGGAAATGTAGTTTCCTCTTGTAAAACAACTGAGCTGAGGAAATGTAGTTTCCTCTTGTAACACACCTATGAGCTGAGGAAATGTAGTTTCCTCTAGCAACACACCTATGAGCTGAGGAAATGTAGTTTTCTCTAGTAAAACAACTGTGAGCTGAGTAAATGTAGTTTCCTTTAGTAACATAACTATGAGCTGAAGAAATGTAGTTTCCTCTAGTAACATACCTATGAACTGAGGAAATGTAGTTTCCTTTAGTAACACAACTATGAGCTGAGGAAATTTAGTTTCCTTTAGTAACATAACTATGAGCTGAAGAAATGTAGTTTCCTCTAGTAACATACCTATGAACTGAGGAAATGTAGTTTCCTTTAGTAACACAACTATGAGCTGAGGAAATGTAGTTTCCTCTAGTAACACAACTATGAGCTGAGGAAATGTAGTTTCCTCTAGTAACACATCTATGAGCTGAGGAAATGTAGTTTCCTCTAGTAACACATCTATGAGCTGGGAAATGTAGTTTCCTCTAGTAACACAACTATGAGCTGAGGAAATGTAGTTTCCTCTTGTAAAACAACTGAGCTGAGGAAATGTAGTTTCCTCTTGTAACACACCTATGAGCTGAGGAAATGTAGTTTCCTCTAGCAACACACCTATGAGCTGAGGAAATGTAGTTTTCTCTAGTAAAACAACTGTGAGCTGAGGAAATGTTGTTTCCTCTAGTAACATACCTATGAACTGAGGAAATGTAGTTTCCTTTAGTAATACAACTATGAGCTGAGGAAATGTAGTTTCCTTTAGTAACATAACTGAGCTGAAGAAAGGTAGTTTCGTCTAGTAACACATCTATGAGCTGAGGAAATGTAGTTTCCTCAAGCGACACAACTATGAGCTGAGGAAATGTAGTTTCCTCTAGTAACAGAACTATTAGCTGAGGAAATGTTGTTTCCTCTAGTAACACATCTATGAGCTGAGGAAATGTAGTTTCCTCTAGCAACACAACTATGAGCTGAAGAAATGTAGTTTCCTCTAGTAACACAACTATGAGCTGAGGAAATGTAGTTTCCTCTTGTAAAACAACTGAGCTGAGGAAATGTAGTTTCCTCTTGTAAAACAACTGAGCTGAGGAAATGTAGTTTCCTCTAGCAACATACCTATGAGCTGAGGAAATGTAGTTTTCTCTAGTAAAACAACTGTGAGCTGAGGAAATGTAGTTTCCTCTAGTAACATACCTATGAACTGAGGAAATGTAGTTTCCTTTAGTAACACAACTATGAGCTGAGGAAATGTAGTTTCCTTTAGTAACATAACTATGAGCTGAGGAAATGTAGTTTCCTTTAGTAACATAACTATGAGCTGAGTAAATGTAGTTTCCTTTAGTAACATAACTATGAGCTGAAGAAATGTAGTTTCCTCTAGTAACATACCTATGAACTGAGGAAATGTAGTTTTCTCCAGTAAAACAACTGTGAGCTGAGGAAATGTAGTTTCCTCTAGTAACATACCTATTAACTGAGGAAATGTAGTTTCCTTTAGTAACACAACTATGAGCTGAGTAAATGTAGTTTCCTTTAGTAACATAACTATGAGCTGAAGAAATGTAGTTTCCTCTAGTAACATACCTATGAACTGAGGAAATGTAGTTTCCTTCAGTAACACAACTATGAGCTGAGGAAATGTAGTTTCCTCCAGCAACACACCTATGAGCTGAGGAAATGTAGTTTCCTCTAGTAACACAACTATTAGCTGAGGAAATGTTGTTTCCTCTAGTAACACATCTATGAGCTGAGGAAATGTAGTTTCCTCTAGCAACACAACTATGAGCTGAAGAAATGTAGTTTCCTCTAGTAATACAACTATGAGCTGAGGAAATGTAGTTTCCTCTTGTAAAACAATTGAGCTGAGGAAATGTAGTTTCCCCTTGTAAAACAACTGAGCTGAGGAAATGTAGTTTCCTCTTGTAACACACCTATGAGCTGAGGAAATGTAGTTTCCTCTAGCAACACATCTATGAGCTGAGGAAATGTAGTTTTCTCTAGTAAAACAACTGTGAGCTGAGGAAATGTAGTTTCCTCTAGTAACATACCTATGAACTGAGGAAATGTAGTTTCCTTTAGTAACATAACTGAGCTGAAGAAAGGTAGTTTCGTCTAGTAACACACCTATGAGCTGAGGAAATGTAGTTTCCTCAAGCGACACAACTATGAGCTGAGGAAATGTAGTTTCCTCCAGCAACACACCTATGAGCTGAGGAAATGTAGTTTTCTCTAGTAAAACAACTGTGAGCTGAGGAAATGTAGTTTCCTCAAGCAACACAACTGTGAGCTGAGGAAATGTAGTTTCCTCAAGCAACACAACTATGAGCTGAGGAAATGTAGTTTCCTCTAGTAACACTAGTAACAAACGAGAAACACAACTATAAGGTGAGGAAATGTAGTTTCCTCTAATAACACTCTTATGAGCTGAGGAAAAGTTAGTTTCCTCTGGTCACACAACTATGAGCTGAGGAAATGTAGTTTCCTCTAGTCACACAACTATGACCTGAGGAAATGTAGTTTCGTCTAGTCACAGAACTATGAGCTGAGGAAATGTAGTTTCCTCTAGTCACACAGCTATGAGCTGAGGAAATGTAGTTTTCTCTAGTAAAATAACTGTGAGCTGAGGAAATGTAGTTTCCTCAAGCAACACAACTGTGAGCTGAGGAAATGTAGTTTCCTCTAGTAACACAACTATGAACTGAGGAAATGTAGTTTCCTCTAGTAACACAACTATGAGCTGAGAAAATGTAGTTTCCTCTAGTAACATACCTATGAACTGAGGAAATGTAGTTTCCTTGAGTAACATAACTATGAGCTGAAGAAATGTAGTTTCCTCTAATAACACAACTATGAACTGAGGAAATGTAGTTTCCTCTAGTAACACAACTATGAGCTGAGGAAATGTAGTTTCCTTTTGTAACATAACTATGAGCTGAAGAAATGTAGTTTCCTCTAATAACACAACCATGAGCTGGGGAAATGTAGTTTCCTCTAGTAACACAACTATGAACTGAAGAAATGTGGTTTCTTCTAGTAACACAAGTATGAGCGGAGGAAATGTACAGTACCAGTCAATAGTTTGGACACAGTTACCCATCCACTTGAATGGGAAACTGTGTCCAAATTTTTGACTGGTAGTGTAGTTTTCTCTAGTAACACACCTATGAACTGAGGAAATGTAGTTTCCTCTAGTATCACACCTATTAGCTGAGGAAATATAGTTTCCTCTAGTTACACAACTATGAGATTAGGAAATGTAGTTTCCTCTAGTAACACACCCGTCAGTCGAGGAAATGTAGAATCCTCTAGTAACATACCTATGAGCTGAGGAAATTCTTCCTATATTAACACACCTATAAGCTGATGAAATGTAGTATCCCCTAGTAACACACCTATAAGTTGATGAAATGTAGTTTCCTCTAGTATCACACCTATGAGCTCATGAAATGTAGTTGCACTCCTGGTACTGACGTCACTACATTCATTTACGCGCCTTGCTGCTGCAGTACAGCAATGGCGTAGCAGCAGCAAAATAAGGTGGCTATGTGGGGGCTGTGTTTGATGCACTTTATAGCGGTACACCCTAGGTTGCAGCAGAGATCTGGAATCCTGACTGAACGTGTGTAAATGTAATTACAAACATGTTAATAATAAATTAATACTTAAACGTTGTTTGCGAAACTTATCATATCTAATTTGGACGGTTTGGACAGTTTATCAATGGAACTTACTCTCAAACAGACATCAATGAATTGTGGGACAGCAGCACTTTCTTTCTGGACTTTCTCAAGACGTGTCTGTGAAAACAATGCCCCAGTAGACAGTCATTCCTTACGGTAATACACTTACATGCTGTTTGCAAACCGCCGTTAAACTCACACAGCTATGCCTAAGAGTTGTGAAGCCGTGTTTTATTGTTCACACAACCTCAAACAAGAGGGGAAGTATCATATTTCACTTTTCCACAGAGAAATCGTTACCCAGAGCGCAGAAATCGATGGCTTGCACCTGTGAATTAAAAACCCCTGATGCTGGAAAATGCCTTTATAAATGTTTTTCAGGTACCTGATGTTTTTCAGAGATCTGTATTCCAGAAATACACTAAAGTAATGTATAAACTGGCCTACAAAACTTATAAAAACTCACGCACCGGTAAGCGATCAGCATGGACCTTTTTTTGCTTCTGTGAAAAGTTTGTTTATTACAGCGAACTTTAATAAGACGTGAAAGATTTTAAGGAAAGCTGAGGACTTTCCCCTTTCGTAGCATGCAGCCAATGAGGTATTTGTTTACTTATATGTGTTTTACTTTGGGCATGCTATGATTTGTTTATGCTATGCCAACATGATTTGTATTTTCTTGTTTACTGCCTTCAGTTTTCACAGTGGATTTGGAGAGAAGAAGCTTTCCAATAAACCAGTAGCAAGAAAGCCGTCTGTGTATTTGATTGATTGAATTTATTTGGTAAAAATTCATATATATATAGTACATACAAATACAGATGAATACCGAGGATAACACAAAGTATAACATACTTATTTCCAATGTGTTCCTGCCTGTGCTTTGTGGAAACTGCACTAACATTGATGTAGTTTTCATTAAAATAGACGATATAGATTTTATGATAGGTGCGCTAGATTGACTTTTACAAGTAGGGTTCTCCACAAGTTTTTGACTAGCTGGATTTTAAACAAAACAAAAATGGCCGGCAATGCCATCTAGATGGGCGCCCTATTGTGAAAATTTTGGTGTGATTTGGTGACATCTGGTGCATTCTGAAGGGCAAAAAATTGAAACTATTGTCCATTTATAAATTAACCTTTATCAGTAAAATAATATCATGAGATACAGGATATTTATTATTCATTGATCTTTCAAAATCTCTCATAAATTATACAATTACTCATTCTATAAAATAATAAAAATTATCAAAATAAAATTGCACTGACATATCCAGCATATTATACTTACAATCAATATAAACTGAGAATCTTTTTTATTTATGATTTATTTGTCAAATTTTCAACATTCAAACGATAACATGACTGAATTAAAGCTGCAAGCAGCGTTGAACGGGCCCTCGCAACCCGGCGCCCGTTGGGGGCCTGGGGCCGTGTGCCAACTTCGGCCTCACTACTGCACACCTGGATAAATGCAAGGCTCTGCATCTGCATGCATTACGGACACTGACGGAAGGATTGTGATTTACCTAATTTTGTCCACTATGTGGCGCTAGACACCACCTAATAATTTTGACTCGTCTTTGATTATATCATGTGAAGCCCATACCATGAAAATGTAATCAAAATCAAATAAAAATTGTCACACGAGACATTTTTGCATTTGCCAGCAGATGGCACTATCACTTTCAATCAATATTGTTGTGTAGATGTCTTCAGGGTGGGACTTAAACATGTCTACCAAATTTCATACATGTAGGTTAAACACACACTCAGATATGCTTATTTGAAGTTTTCCCGGAGGCGCTGTGAAGCCAATTTGCCACAACCGACCCTGTAAACCATATAAGATAGTAAGTACTACCACCTTTGACGAGTGTGTCATCTGTGAGCATCTTAGCTTCCCTGGCCTCTTTCATGAGTTTTTGAGTACGGGCAAGTCCCCAAAAAGGTGATTCATTGGGGAGAAGGAGGATAATAATAATTCCTTGCAGAACATTAGGGTCAAAATGTTAAATAAATTGACCACATAAATCAAAATGGCCGACTTACTGTTTGTTTGAAGGCATTGCTCCATGAGAATTTTTTGTTGATTTCTGTCAGTTACATGTGTACCGAGTTTCGTACATGTACGTTAAACTGGAGGCAAGGGCTGCAATTTAGGGGGCGCTAGCGAGCCATTTTACCACGCCCATTTCCAATCACCATATCACACTTTTTTTCACACCCGACTAATTTTTCTGCCTACTGTCATGAGTTTTTGAGTATGGGCAAGTCCCTAAAAAGGCGATTCATTGGGGAGAAGGAGAATAATAATAATTCCTTGCAGAACAATAGGGTCCTCGCACGCTTAGTACTCGGGCCCTAATAATTCCTTGCAGAACAATAGGGTCCTCGCACCCTTGGTGCTCTGGCCCTAATAAAAGTCTTGCATGTGAATTGGGTTTTTCAAGGTGCTTGCACAATCTGTCTAAAATAAAAATCTTAGCATCATCCACACCTTTCCCAGCTTGATAAGCAAATTGTTGTGGATCTAGTTTGCCATCAATTAGGGAGACAATTTCATCTTTCAGTATTTTCTCAAGACTTTTCATCACAAGGAATGTTAAAGCAACTGGTCTGAATTCCTTTCAGTTCACTTGGATTTTTGGATTTCGGGACAGGTATTATGGTAGATGTTTTCCATATAGCAGGTATCTGACCACACTCAACACACATCTGGAAAAGTGTTGCTTGAGCTGGTCAGCACAGTGACGTAGAGTGCGTCCACAGATGGAGTCAGGGCCAGCAGCTTTACGCATTTTTACTCTCTTGAAAAGATTTGTGACATTTTCCTGAGTTATCACTAAATCATTCTGTGGAACCAGAGATTCCCACAGCTTAGAAATGTCATTCCTAAAAACAGACCTTTCAAAAATAGAAAAAAATGAATTAAAACCATTTGCCAAGTCAGCATCATCCACACGCTTTACATGAATGACATGCTTGGTCTCACTGGTAGACTGATTAATTGATGCCATAGATTTTATACCTCTCCAGGCTGCTCTGAGGTCACCACTGCAATACTGACTTTCAATTTTATTTCTGTACTTCATTTTAGCCTTCCTTATTTCATCCCTAACTTCCCTGGAGACTGCTTTTTTCTCCAGGGGGTCACCTGAATAGAAAATTATTTTCTTTTTATTGATGACAGATTTAAGTTCTTTACTTACCCAAGGTTTATTGTTTGGGTAGGTGACCACTTTTTTAGTTGGGATTACTGAGTCCACGCAGAATGTGATGTATGATGAGACGGTATCTGAAAGTTCATTAATATCATCACAAACATCATAAAACTGAGCCATAGCATAGATCCAGTATGGTGTTCTTCTGTGTGGTAGAACAAGTCACATACTGTTCATTAGTCCTTTGGAAAGTCTTTTTTAAATTACAGTGATTAAAATCTCCAAGGATAAACTTTGGTGCCTCTGGGCAACTAGAGTCCAGTTTGTGCATGACTTCAGCGATCAGCTGGGCAGCAGCTGAGGCGTTGGCTCGCGGATGAATGTACACTAATGTGTAAAAGAGCTGTTGAAACTCGCAGGGCAGATAGAAGGGGCGGAGAGAAATAGTCAATAATTCCACATCTGTGGTACATATCTTCTCTCTAATCACTACGGTGTTACAGTACCTCTGGTTCATGTAGAAGCACACGCTGCCTCCTCGACTTTTTCCAGTGCTTCCAGGTGACCGGTCCATGCGAATTGGGCTTCCAAACCCAGTTAAATTCAGGTCTGAGTGCGGGTCGGTATCACTGAGCCATGTTTCCGTTATGTCACGATTCAAGATCTCTGCTGCCACCAAGCGTGTACCGCTATCAAGTGCAGCAAACACAGCCCCCACATAGGCCCCCTTCTTTTGTGGCCATGGCGCCATTGCTGTACTGTGGCAGCAAGGCGTGCAAATGAATGTAGTAATATCTGTAGGTGTGTGTTTTCACTTTTGTTTCTGACTGGAGCACCACTACTTGGATGTGTTTTCACGAGTGTATTTTACTGTTGTACGACTTGAATCATTTAGTTCATGATGATCAAAACAGGTGGTAGAAAAGTTTCAACTTTCCTAAAGTAAAACTATGAATCATTAGTAGTAATACTATTCCACCACTCTGCTAGTGCAACTTAAAGAGAGTATATTCAAAAATTTAAGTAAACAAAAGATTGTGATTTTTTTATGTGGCTAATATATGTTTTGTATAGTGTAAAGTTGAGTTCCATATTTTTGCTTTTGGAGTCTTCTTATAATTTATTTAATGTACACTGAGTGACAATAGTCATGATTCAATATTGTTATACCAAAACATAATAAATCTATAACTGTTTGAGGCCCTTGTAGTTGAATGCACCAGACAGCTGTCTTACATTATGTAATGTCATGTTAAACTGTGCCCCCATGAGAAGAGATTTTCCCTTTTGCATACAAGTCAGTCTATGAGTATATGTATATGAGTCAGTAACTCATGAATTCAGATAATATGTAAAATTGTTTTTACATACATCATAAGTTCATCAATTTTGCTGACTTGGTTATCAAACACTATTTTGATTCAGGTACTTTCCATTTCTAGCCATCTGTGTCTGTTCAGCCTCTCTGGTACTCTCCACAGCAGTTATTCATCTTTATACATTTGCTTTTTCTATGTTTTCTCTGCAGATTTTTGGTCCTGTGATGCAAATCTTGAAGTTTAAAACACTGGAAGAGGTGGTGACAAGAGCCAATGATACTAAATATGGTCTAGCAGCTGCTGTGTTTACCAAGGATATTGATAAGGCCAGCTATGTTTCCAATGGACTTCGTGCTGGCACAGTGTGGTAAGACTATTATTACAGAAATCATTACTGTGCTGACCATAAGGCCTGCCATGGGTTGTTTTGTGTAGTTCTGCCTTCATACGTATGATGATGATATTAGGTTTTACTCACCCTCACCATTGCTGAGGTCATGTGATAAATTTTACAAAGAAGTCCAGTTGAGCAAAAATCTTCTAATCTATGACAATAACTTGTTAAAAATAAAACAAATGTAAACGTATACACATGTATACAGATCAGATGATCAAAGAGGTCTCATTCAGTCAATCCGATGTTCCAACAGATGAATAGGAAAGGGCAGACTGTTGGTCACTGAATCTATATCTTCTAATACTGGTCAGGGAAAAGTCAGGGAGAAAATAAAAAAACAGGTCTAGGAAACATCAGGGAGTTTTAAATTTGGAAGGGAATTTTCTAAAATGTATGAAAAGTCAGGGTCCTTTATCAAAAACTGAAAAAATAGATTTTACAATATATCTAATTTAAGTGCCAATATTTTGAATAACAGCCATATGAATGATCTGTTAGATTTTGGGGAGGCTTTAGAATTGACTGTTTTTCATTGTTTCATGGTGATGTTTGGTCAGACAATTTCTTAAATTTGTCATGGAAAAGTCAAGGAATAGTTGGGGAATTTTTTTTGAAAAATAGTCTGAACCCTGTATTTATATAGGGTTCAGATTTCTACTTTGTTCAATTGAAATTAAACTTAATAATTATAATAATTTTGAAGAGTAACTCCAAACTCCAAATTCTGCTCAGCGATTGGCCGGATCAGGCCATGAGATTGACCTAGTTGCCTTCTGTGCTCTCATTGGTCCAATAAAAAATAAAAATAAAATAAAATAAAAAATCAAGCCCTCATCATCAACCCAGCCGACACGCGGAGGACCCTAACCAGGATCAACCCACGGAAGGCGGCAGGTCCCGACAACATCCCGGGACAGGTGCTCAAAGTCTGTGCGGGGGAGCTGGCAGATGTTCTCACTGACATCTTCAACATCTCCCTCAGGCAAGCCATCATCCCCAGATGCTTGAAAACCTCCACAATAATATCGGTGGCAAAGAAGTCAGTGGTGTCCTGTCTGAACGACTACCATCCTGTTGCATTAACCCCCATAGTGATAAAGTGTTTTGAACGGCTGGTCAAACCACACATCACTGCCAGCCTTCCTGCATCGTTGGATCCGTTCCAGTTTGCTTATTTCCCTAACCACTCCACAGAGGATGCAATTTCCACAACCCTGCACACAGTATTCACTCATCTGGGCCATAAAGACACTCACGCCCGAATCCTGTACATTTACTTTAGCTCAGTGTTCAACACCATCATCCCCCAGGACTAATGGAGAAACTTCTCCTGCTCCGACACCTGTCTTTGGATCCTGAACTTCCTGACTGGGAGACCACAGTCAGTCCGTGTTGGAAGAAACATTTCCAACTCAATCACGCTGAGCACGGGATCCCCTCAAGGCTGTGTACTCAGCCCTCTGCTGTTCACACTTCTGACAAATGATCCAGATACGAGGGGAACCTCATCATAAAGTTTGCGGACAAAACCACAGTAATGGGACTCATTCACGGAAATGATAAGTCAATGTACTGGAAGGAAGTAACACATCTGGTGGGCTGGTGCAGGGACAACAACCTGGTGCTCAACGTGGACAAAACGAAAAAGTTGATCATCAACTTTCGAAGGACATGACCTGAGCACACAACCCTTCAGTGATGGCACGGTGGAGAGACTGGACAACATTAAGTTCCTTGGAGTGCAGATCTCTGACGATCTCACCAGGGCAAAGAACACCATGGCGATCGTGAAACGGGCCCAGCAGAGACTGCACTTTTGAGGAAACTGAAACAAGCATCTCTCCTCACCATGTTCTACGGAGGGGGTGGTAGAGAGCATTCTGACATATTGCATCTCAGCTTGGTACTGCTGCTGCAACATGACAGACAAGAAGGCCCTGCAGAGGGTAGTGAGGGGAGTTGAAAGGGTCATTGGAGCCTCCCTACCCTCTGTCCAGGAACTTTACCACAGCCGATGCAGGAACAGGGCACTGGACATTGCCAGGGACCCCTCACACCCTCTCCACAAACTTTTTGAACTGCTGCCATCAAGCAAAAGGTACCAGAGCATCAAAACTGTTTTCTATGTGAAACTATTTGTTACTGCCATTTTGCCCAGGACTCCCTGGAAGAAGAGATCTTGTATCTCAATGGGACCTTCCTGGATAAATAAAGGGGGGAAAAAAGAAGCAGAACCACCAGACTGCTCAACAGCTTCATCCCACAACCTGCTGATCTGGACTATGGACCATTACACAATTTACACTTTAACTGACCTCTGTCACTTTAATATAGCACTGTGAAGCACATTAGACACTTTATGGAACACTTGCTACGAGGTCATGCAACACTTGCCACTTTACCTTTATTCTTGCAACCATACAAACGTCTCAACTATGTGTGTGTTGTCAATTGTTGTGTGGTTTGCTTTATTTTATTCTACTTCATTTTATTCTGGATCCCAGGGAAACGCTATTTAATTCTGCTTGCACTACAGTTGTGTGTACAGCGAAATGACAATACAGTTTGATTTGATTTGATCATGTGGTCATCCAAGCAGGAAGACAAAATGGCGATGCATATTTTTACTTGAAACTTTATGCTGTATTTTCCTCAATATATGATCTGTGAAGTCAGAAATATGGCGGATAAATAGTCAAATATATAGGAAAAAGTAGCCGGCCGTTATGCTGGCGCTTGTGGAACACACTACCAATTGGTCACGGAGCTTGTCACCCCAGGGCATGACGCATGCACCAGAGTGTGATACGCTATCTACCTCCCGATAGTTCATCCCTGATGCCCCCACCACTGCCCCGGGGTGAACCAGGCTATGGTCTACAGTGGACTGCTTGCAGCCAGTATCCACCACAGCCTGACATACACCCCCATGGACCCTTGTGTGTCTCACCGGGACTGTGGAGGATGCCGAAGGGCCAGCAGCCCGGACCGCCTGAACCACCTCCATAAGCGGACCCTCTCTGTGCCAGCATCCAGGCTGCTCGCATCTCCCACGATCCTGCCCTGATGTTTGAGGAGCCTCATGTGGGTTGGGAACAGCATCTGCAGTGGATGGAACCTGTGGAAAACACAAAATATTAGGGGTATTGGTGTGGGGAAGAGCCATGGTCTTCCAACGGGGAGCCGGTGTTGTACGGACAGATGACCGCCATCCTGATGCTCTCTCACCATAGTGGACAGCGAGATGGGCCTCCACCCAGGTGATGGCTGCTTCTACCGTCTCTGCACACTGACGTCAGAACCATGCAGCCGTCACTGCCGGAGATCTGCTGTGCGAAGTCGATGGGAGGGTCTGTGGCTCCTAAGCTAGCATCACGGAATCTCCACTGATAATCCTCCAGTGAGAGCTCCATACTTTCCAGGATGACTCTGTTGACATCAGCGTACTTCCTTGTCACCACTGTACGCAAACTGAGTGCCGCTCTCTGCATCTTCCCCGGCAGCAGTCTCTTCACCCACTCTGCTGTGGGCCACTCACATGCTCTGACCATTTCCTCAAACACAGCCAGGAAGGTTTCGGGGTTGTCTGTCGAGGACATTTGAAGAATCACGATCCCCCACAGTGGTGGGGATGTAGTAACCATTGGCCTTGACAGCAGAACCTCCATGTGCCAGTGTGCCTTTTCAGGCAAACAGCTCCAGCGTCCATCAGCAACATAAGGGAGAGAGCAATTAGTTCAACACAAAGCATCTTGAATTATTATCTCTCTCCCTGACACCATTCCCCGAACCTGCGCTAACCATAACCACACTGCCACAGTATATAATTGTGTAATATCATTCTGTTTTAATACCAATAAATACCATCAGTTCTCATCGTCCTGGCCACATGGTGAAGCCGTTGCCTTGACTTTAATTGTGGTGAGTGCTTTCAGATGTATGGTGTACATTAATGTACATTTTTACGTACTTTTACACCAAACCTTACCTATATCTGTCTTTAGAGCCAGGAGAAGTTTTTTGTCTCTGACAGCCAAGATGGGTCAAAGCCTTGTGACCAATGAAAATTGGTCACAAAAATTCAGCCATTTTATAAACAGAATTTTGAAGCGGGATTAGCCGCTTTACCTCTTTCAATTAGGGCACCATCTGAGGAATATTAATTTCAGATCAATTTAGTTATGAAATAGATCAAATTAGTCGAATTAAAATCTGAGAAGTAAAATTTTCAATCTCATTGACCTTGGTTTTCTATTCAAACAAGGAACACGCAGGACCGGTGCTTGGTCTAAATGGGACATTTTATTTAACCAAACAACTACTAACAGGATAAATATAATTCAATGGTAATGGTAAGAAGCGGTCAGGTTAAAGCATATGAATAAAACGATTCTTTAAAATGAAGAGACAACTGTTTAGAAGATAGTGTGATGGTGAAAGAGAGGAAATTATTGAATTAATTGGAATTAAGTGGGACCTAATGATCTAAATTTTGGACTAAAAGGTAATTTTATCCATTAAAGTCATTAACTATTATGACATCAGCCCTTGTCATGAACAGATAAAGTTGAAGTTTTGTCTACTTTGTGATGCTGTTGTAGATCAAAGCCGGTGCTCCATGATAACTCTGGGTGGTCTCTCCCTGAGGTGTCGGTTGAGTAGCTGGTGGTTCTCTCAACTGCTGGTCTGTGTGAGTCCCACAGGCTCCATTGTTATCTAGATTAAAAGGCATGATGTGTTGGTCTTCACCACGGCTGATGTTGGAATAAACTAAATTTGACTTGATACTAATTACTAGACTAATGAAAAACTTCTAGAAATACTTTATTGGACAGGTGATAACTTTCTAAATATTATCGAGACTAATTACAATGAAGTTATGACAAGGATGTTTCTTTAACTTAGATTTATTACTTGACTCATTACAAATAAAAAGACTATAAAATGCTGTGCTTTAAGAAAAGTCACAAAAACTTGAGTAAATATAGAAGAACTAAGAGAAGACTTTAGAGGACTGAAAGAAGACCAAAGAGATGGTTGAAGTTTTATACCTGTGAGGTCAAAGGGGGTTCAGTGAGGTGCAGAAGTAGTCTTCAGCGCCTTTTGTCATCTCTTCTTTTGTCACAGTAAGAACTTTATCGTAATGGAGTGAGTAATTTTAATGTCAATTTATTCTACTTGCAAAATTCATTATTGTGACTCATCACCATGGCCCCCAAGCAACCTAAGTGTGACGTGTAGGTTAGTTTAGGACCCAAGAGCAGACACAGAGGCGAGTAAGGTTTAGTGTCTTTAATGTTACTCAAGACTGGAAGGGAGTGGGTGCAGAGGATCCGCTAGATCCGACGACACACAGCGTGTGTCTGGCAGGCGGTCGAAAAGGCGAGGGTGTCAGCAGCATTCTGAGCACAAGGGAAAAAAACAATGTCAGGAAAGGAGCACACGATCAAAAAATCAGGTTTCTTTGTTAGTATCTGAGAGCCAATGGATGTACCACTAAACTTGTAGTATAATCTGGCGGTGAGTGGGGGGATGAGCCAGGTAGATATACTGAGGAGGATGAGCTGATGGAGAACCGGTGTGGAGATGACAGCTGGTGCCTGGAACCACGCCCCCCAAACACCACAACACAGAAAAAAGAGAAAGGGGAGCTGGAGAAGGCAAGGAATTAAAAACAGTCCTCTTAAAAGGTTCAAAGTCATGAGCGAGCCATGACACTAAGCAGACAATAAAAGAGTCCCCATTGTTCTTCATATTGGAAGCTACACTTGTATAGATAGAGTATGGATGTATATTCTAACAGGATGACATTAAATTTTTTTGGAATGGGCAGTTGCTGTAGCTCAGTGGTAGAGCGGTCGTCCACTTATCAGAAGGTCGGTGGTTCGATCCCCAGCCCCTGTAGCCTACATGTTGAAGTGTCCTTGGGCACGATACTGAACCCCAAATTGCTCTCAATGGTTGTTCCATTGGTGTGTGCATGTTTGCGTGAATAGTTACCGCTCCCAATGAGCAGGTGGCGCTTTGCATGGTACGAATGCCACCACTCTATGAATGTTGGTGTGAATGGGTGAATGCTGGCTTGTGTTGTAAAGCGCTTTGAGTGGTCAGTCAGACTAGAAAGGCGCTATATAAGTACAGTCCATTTACCATTCCTATTTTATTGTTGAATGTATAAAACCACATTTTACCAAATTCAGTGACTCAGTAGAAAGGACGTATGATTATTTGAATAACTGGAACTACTAGGGCCTAACTTCATTACAGTATAATCATTTGGTAATATAATAATTGGATAATAAGGTTTTATTAGGGATTATTTAGAACCATATATGGCACTGTGGTACTATAGTACAATAGTAGACAACTTGAAGTTAATCAAATCAGGAGATGAAGATTTCAATTAAAGAACCTTATGGGCTTATCAGAACCAGAGTCGCATATAGGAAATGGAAATTTTCATGGATGTCCTTGAAACAGAAAAAATGTTTCTAGGGCTGCAACAATGCGTCAAGAGAGAAGGTGATGAAGATAATGAGAGAGGAAGAGCAGGTACTGCCCACTGTGACCAGGATAGGATCAGCATGATGTCCCTGTGCTGTTCAACACAAACTGACCTGATCACCCTGAAACATTGTAGGAATAGTCTGAGCAGTTCAATACCTACAGATACCTGAGGAAATCAGTCTGGCTCACATCTTTTTTTAAATTAAGTATAAAATGTTAAGCTTTTCAGTAAAATGTTTTGGCATAACTAATATTTACAAAAATGTATCAGTTTTTGAACATTTCTGTCTTCCAGGATGCTTTGATAAAGATGTAAAATGATTATAACAGGCAAAACTACAGTGATGGTACAGGACAAATATGGAGAACAAAGTGCAATAAAGCCTTCATCTCTAAATTTACACTGTAAATAAATTCATTTCAGTCTATAAAAACATATTATCCTCAAAGGCGAAGCAATAAAGTCTCTTTTTGGCTGCTGTTCTTTCACATCCTTCCAAAGTTCACTAGGAAAACTCCACACTGTTCCCTCAGTGAAACATCTGATTCAGATCAGTGAGTTCCATCAGCAGAGATCCAGCATCTGCCCCTCTTACTGATCTGTTTAGTCTCCAGTTAAAATGTGGAGACATTTCTGACCAGAAAGAGATTCTGGATGAAAAGAAGGCGCTGCTCTCCAAGGCTGAAGAGGTCAAACCATCACAGAGTTGTAGATGGGCTTTGAGCTTATTTATTCCACACATCCTTATCTCGGACCACTTATTAGCAGTGTTATTAAAATGATCATTTCTCACACATGCACGCAGCAGAGGAAATGGCAGAGGAAGAAGTCACCCAAAAAGAAAGTACGCCTCCCAAAAAGAAAGTAAAAGAAATGTCCAACTTGTTCACTCATCTTCATCATCATCATCATCCCTCTATGCTGATAAAGTATGTGTCCTATTCATGACTTAAATCCTTAACAAAGGAACTTGTGAATCTTCAACAAAGAACATTCATATGACTAGTGGGACTAAATTGACATTGTGAGCTGATTTTCCACAGAAACTAAAATTACACCACGATAGTGGTGGAAACAAGTGGTTTACGTTTACGGGCATTCCCTATAGCATTACATTTGATTGCTTTTGTCTGTTTTAATGTTCTAACTATACTGGACTGATTTCCTCATCCCCCGCAGTGATGTTGAGCAGACAGAAAACGTTAAGTCCTGCTTTTACATGAAGGATGTGATACTTCTTCTACCACTGGTGCTAACATGCTCTAGTTAAGCATTCATGCTTTGTCATGGTTAACATGTCATCTTTATCTTTTTATATTATTATACCTGAGAAGAAGTCAAGAAATAAATCCTGTGATAATCTGGTTTCGGTGAAATGTTCAAATATTTTTTCTTTCCCATATATGTTGTTCAAAGGGAAGTACAGTCTGATGTATTAATTTCTAAAGACAGATGATATTTTTTAAGATCCTATTCCTTTTTCCTATTTCCTTTTTCCTATTTCCTTTTTTCCTAAATTATTTTCTGACAGAAGTACAGCTTTCTTATTTATTTATTTTCAAACACTTCCACTTAAAAACTAGTTTAATACTATAATAAAGAATTTGTACCCTTAAAGAGATCAAATCTCTTTAAGAGTCATTGTAAATAATAATAATAATAATAATAATAGTGAAATACCCTATACCATGGTTTTTTCTGATATGTTTATCATAGTTTGACAATCTCATAATGTTGTGACCCTAATCTGTAGTAGAGGATCCAATCTGCAGTGTAGTTCATATACTTTATTATGACTGCTAACAACACTGGGATTATACAGTTCCCCTCTCCCTCATCCACATGAAGACTGCCTCTCACTCTTCCTCACAATATTTTTGACACATAATAGTATATTAGGAAAACTACTGTATTTCTATATACTATGTATTTCTGTACTCATTGAGCACTCATGTCAATTTTCCTAATTCAGTGTTCAGATTTCCACAAGTACATACTTTACCTGTTTTGCTTCAAATCATTGGAGTTTATGACTTGTTAATTGTGTGTGTGTGTGTGTGTGTGTGTGTGTGTGTGTGTGTGTGTGTGTGTGTGTGTGTGTGTGTGTGTGTGTGTGTGTGTGTGTGTGTGTGTGTGTGTGTGTGTGTGTGTGTGTGTGTGTGTGTGTGTGTGTGTGTGTGTGTGTGTGTGTGTGTGTGTGTGTGTGTTTTCTCCTCTGCAGGATAAACTGTTATGACGTTTTTGCGGCTCAGGCTCCGTTTGGAGGTTACAAGGCTTCAGGCAATGGCAGAGAATTGGGAGAGTATGGTCTGGACAACTACACAGAAGTCAAAACGGTAATCAAGTAAAAATAAACCAATAGATCTCCAGAATATGGAGCATAACAGCATTACATAATCACACACTATTAACAAATAATTTTCCTTATTTAAATATCTAAACATATAACAATCCTTAGGAAAACTGGGATGTTATATTTTTATAGACGTACACTCATAGATAAAAAAAAAAATGCTAATGCAACACTTGTTTTGCTTCTACTTTTCACAAATTGAAGTGAAAAATGTAAGACTTTTAATATGAAGACAACACTTAGTTCAGTCAGGTTTTAAGCTGCTGGATATTTGCAGGAGCTGGAACACAGAGTCACATTGATCCAGAGGATCTCAAACATGCTCATTAGTGACATGTCATGTGATATTTGCAGGCCATGCAAGACCTGGGATCTTTTCAGCTTCCAGAAATTGTTTACAGATCGTTTCAAAATGGGGCTGTGCATTATCATGCTGTAATGTGAGGTGATGGTGGCAGATTAATGGCACAATAGGGGACCTCAGGATCTCATCATGGTATCTCTGTGCATTCAAATTGCCCTCAATTAAGTGGTGTATTAATTGTTAATTAATATTGTCCATAGCTTTTGCCAATCAATACCATAACCCCACCGATTTCCTGCTGCACAGCGAGTGGCATCCCAACACAGCAACTCCCTCCCTCTCTCTCTCTTATTTTCTAACTTGTTAATATCTCAAAGAAACCAACTTCACCCAGTATGTGACCTGCAGCACTAGATAAAACCTTGGACTTACTATATGCCAACATTAAGGAGGCAGTGCCACAGCCCTTCCCCCTTCAGCAAATCAGACCAGTGATCAGACCTTATACAGTTTACTACTTACAATCCAGCTGTCAGGAGACGACCTATTACCACCAAGGCTGCGCAGCAGTGGTCTGTGGAGACACAGGAGACCCTGATGGATTGTTACTATATAACTGATTGGGAGATGTTTCAGGAAGGCCATGGGGATGACATTGAGGGTCTCAGTCATCGCGTAACTGACTACATCAGGTTCTGGGGGTTGAGAAACATTAGCAGCATGAAAAGGCCAATAGGAGAAGTGGAGGGGACAAAGGAATGTGCAAATGAGCTTCATAAGTTTTTCAACAGGTTTGACTCACCAACATAGGTCGAGCCTCCCCCCACCACCTCTGACACACCCACCCACACCTGGTCTACCCCTTTGTCTGTGGCACCACAGGACCAGAACATGGCGTCCACTTCCCGTCCCCTCCCAGCAGCAGACATCACCCCCTAGCCCCTGGGTAACAACACCTCCACCTACCTCGACCCAGAGGACATCATCGCCATCACCACCACCCCTTCTCCTCCCCTCCTCTCTTCCTCCACCTCTCAACCTCCCCTGCTCCTCCTTTTCTCACACACTCTTCCCAGACCCCATCTCCTCTCACTCTCTCCTCTCCATCCCAACATCATCACTCCTCCTTCCCCCTCTATTCCTCTTCTCCTCTCATCCTCCCGAGCTCCTACACTCCTGCTTTCCTCTCCGACTCCTCCTGCCCCCACCCTGCTCCCTCCACACCCCTCCCATTCCTCCCCTCTCCTCTTCCCTCAATCTCCTCCTGCTGCCTTCCCCCTCTCCTGCTTTCTCCTGCTCTCCTCTATTCCTCCATCCAACACTCCTCTTCCCTCCCCTCCTCCTTCCTTCATCCCTTTCCCTCAGCCCCCTCCCACTTCCACCCTCTCCCCACCCAGCCTCACTCTCCGCCTCCCCCCTCATACAACTCCCCTTCTCTCCTCCCTGTCGGCCCATCACTCACATGGGGGATGGACTGATGCCCAATCGGGGGGGCAGTCATCAGTACCAGTCAGGTGACTGACTAGTGCAGCTCACTAGGACCAGGACTAAAGCCAGAGGACCGGACAACATTAACATAAACCTCAAAGTGTGTGCGGAGCAGATGAAGGAGTGTTAAGGCATCTCTTTGACCTCTCCCTGAGGCTGAAAAAGGTGCCCAAGATCTGGAAGTCATCCTGCATAGTCCCTGTGCCCAAGAGGGATGTCCCAGTGCTCCCAATGACTTCAGACATGTGGCTAACACCACGTCACGAAAAAACCTTCAAGAGACTGGCCCTACAGTATCTGAGGCCTCTGGTACGGGACTGTCTGGACCCTGCCTCTACCCAGTCTGACATCGGCATGGCGGATGGCATCATCAAGTATGGTGAGGATCATGTTGTTTGACTTCAGTGCTTTTGACACCGTCCACCCACTGGCTGAGAAGCTCAAAATGATGCAAGTGGACCAGGAATTCATAACATGGACAATCGAGATACATGCAGGTACAAGCAAGCATATGTGTGTGGGGGTGTGTGTGTGTCTCTGAATGTGTGGATGTACTTATGTGTGTGTGAGAGGATCTGAGAGAGAGGAGGAGGTACGTGACATCACCCAAAGGGGGGGTTGCGTCACGTGTGCGAGTGATCAGAGATGGCCACGAAATTTGAACACAGGCAAATGGCGCTAGGGGCTCACCACGCTCTTAAACCTGAATGAGTGTGTGTGTGTGTATATATACACTACCAGTCAAATGTTTGGACAGTTTCCCATCCACTTGAATGGGAAACTGTGTCCAAACTTTTGACTGGTACTGTATATGTGTGTGTGTGTGTGTGTGTGTGTGTGTGTGTGTGTGTGTGTGTGTGTGTGTGTGTGTGTGTGTGTGTGTGTGTGTGTGTGTGTGTGCGTGTGCGTGTGTGTGAAGAGAAGAGAAGAGAAGAGAAGAAGGGAAAAGGAGAAGAAATAGGGAAGTAGAGGAAAAGAGCGAATGAAAGAGAGGGAAATCCCAACAATCAATGCACAACAATTGGTGTGTGTTAACACCATCAGCGCACAATAACAAATGCTAGCTCTAACAGTTTAAAACAGCAAAAACAGTGAGTTCACAATACACAACTGGACACTACTCTGCCCAGACTTAAGCCTCTTACTTTGTTGAAGGAGGGAAGCTGGCAAAGAGGTCCTTTCGTCCTTTACGGTCCAGCTCGGTCCTTCGAGTCGGGGGTCCTGACAAAGCATTCTGTTGTTCTTTTGCTGTGAGGTTCAGTTTATCCTCGCGGGATGGCGTTTAGAGCACCGTTAGTTGGCTCTTGCAGTGCGGTGGAGGAAAACAGCAGGGTTGATGTGGCTGATGAAACAGTGTCGTTTCCGGATGAGGACGGTACGAGAGTGCTCCGTGCGTTATACCGTGATCGTTACTGGGACCGGAAAGAAGACAATCGGGCTGCAGCTTGAGTGGAGCAACGCTAGTCTTCAAGGCAAAAAGGGGGGGGGTCCAAAAGCAAGGAGAGGTGAAACCCAAAAGGTAGTGGAGGAGGAAAACAAAAGAAGAGCGAGAAGTGGCTGGAAGCCAGGTGAAGAGCAGGAGGCCAGGAGCAGGAGAAGAGAGAGAGCCAAGAGAGAGATGTTCCCACTTATATACTCCTGGTGACTTCAGAGGGACCCCTGTGGTTCCTCATGGGTCTCCTCCAAAGACAGCCAAGAGTCTGGTGGAGGACTTTCACACCTAGGCAGCATGGCAGTCTGGAAAATGGAGTCTTTTGTGCTCTATTGTCTTACAGGTTGGCTCCTTCTGGTCTTATCAGGCTCTTGTAGATACATGTAGGCCTAAGTCAGGCTTTGTGGAGTTTACAGGCCTTCTTTGTTTCAGGGGCCTGTACCATGCAGCCCAACACGTGCCACTTGCAGAAGTTCTCGGATGACCCCTTCATTATCAGCTACATCACAGAAGAGGAGTACAGAGTAGTCAAGAACATGGTGGGATGTGACAGGAATCACCTGCAGCTCAACATCAAGAAAACCAAGGAGCTGGTTGTGGACTTCCCGTGGAGGAGGAGCCTACCCACCTCTGTTTCCATAAATGGGGAGGGGTTGGAGATTGTAGACACTTTCAAGTTCCTGGGGGTGCAACTTAAAAAGCTAAACAGTAATAAAACAGAGCTCATGGTTGTGGCCCCCAAGGCGCTGCTCCGGAAGGTTGGAGATCTTCTGGATTTAGATGGGTGCTCCATCCTCCCATTCTCCGAGGTCCGCAACCTTGGCGTCATCCTGGACTCCACCCTATCTTTTCAGTCTCATATCAAATCCATGACCAAATCTGCCTTCTTTCATCTTAAAAATATCTCCAGATTCTGACCATCACTCTCTGACTCCATGGCAGAAACACTCATCCATGCCTTCATAACCTCCCGTTTGCACTACTGTAATGGAGTCCTGTCTGGGGTACCCAGCAAAGCCCTGGACAGGCTCCAGTATGTCCAAAATTCAGCCGTTAGAATTCTCACCTGCACAAAGCCTTGGCAGCAAGTTACCCCAACCCTCATCCACCTTCACTGGCTTCCAATTAAGTTCTGTATTAACTACAAAATCCTCCTTGTCACCTACACGTCCCTTCATGCCCTTGCCCCCCAGTGCCTATCTGACTTCCTTCACCCGTACACCCCTTCCCGGAACTTCCGCTACTCAGACACTGGCCTGCCCGCCATTCCCCACACCAGACTCCGAACCTTCAGAAACGGAGCCTTCAGTGTCTCAGCCCCTAACCTCTGGAATGCTCTTCCCGCATATATACGAAAAGCTTCATCACTGGAAGTGTTCAAAAACCTCCTCAAACTCCACTTGTTCACCACTTGTACAACCTCTCCTAACCTTTTCTCCCCTGCAGCTTTGTATTTTTTCTTTCTATCTGACTATGTAAAGTGTCCTTAGATCTTGTGAAAGGTGCTATTTAAATCCAAGCTTTTGTTATTATTATTATGATTAGATGGACAACAGTGATGCCGTCTGCAGGAAAGGCAGAGCAGGCTGTTCTTTCTGAGGAGGCTCAGGTCCTTGAATGTGTCCACTAGGCTGATGTTCTACCAGTCTGTCATCTTCTCTACTGTGGTGTGTTGAGGTGGTATAGGGAGCTGTTGTTGCAAACAAACTGAATCAACTGGTAATGAAGCAGCTCTGTGGTGGAGATGGAACTGGATAGTGTGGTGGCAGTGACAGAGAAAAGGATGAGAGGAAAGCTGAAAGCCATCCTCCATCCTCTCTATGTCGAGCATGCCTCCTGTAGCTCAGGAGCAAGTTCAGCCATAGACCAGCCATGTGCCTCAAAGCACTTCGGAGACTCATTCATACCATCAGCCATCAGACTGCACAACACCACAGCACCCAGTACCTCCCACTACATCTGATTCAAAACTTAACCATACACCATTATGTAATAAAGCAGACGTTAGAAAAAGAGCACATTACACAGTAATATGTGAACTGCACAAGTATGTACAAATTGCACATGTACAGTATATAAAGCACATCTATATTAGGACTGTAACCAACTATTTTTTTATTGTTTAATTTATCTATTATTTTTTTTGATTAGTCCCTTCATCTGTGACTCCTCACCCGTCTCTCCTCAAAAAGCATCATTGGACCTGGCAAACGCTTATGGATCTGTACCACATCAACTCATCACCATCACCCTCGATTTCTTCCATATTCCAACCCGCATTCAAAACCTTGTCTCGACCTACTTCAGAATGCCTGCTACATAACCCAGGAAGCCACAACTAGCTGGCAGCAGCTCCAGAAAGGCATAGCGATGGGCTGTTTGATCTCACCCATCCTTTTCACGGCTGCCTTTGAAATAATCTTTATCGGCGGAAGACAGATGTCCGTGGAGTGAGATGGTAGTCAGGACTGCATCTACCAGCCCTTAGAAGCTACACGGACAATGTCACCACTCTCCTGTAGACAGCTGCTTGTTCAACCAGGTTGCTGAAAAGACTGGAAGAGCTCATCGGCTGAGCACGGATGAAAATGAAGCCTACCAAGTCTTGGAGCCTTTCAATTAGGAAGGGAGCCAGGAATGACAACATCTCATTCTCAATGGAGAGAAGATTCCACTGCTGGCAGAGCAGCCTCTGTGTAGTCTTGGGAGGGTCTACATGGCTGACCTCTCGGACAAACACACGGCTGCCTCTGTCATGGCGCAGCTCTCTGAAGGCCTGGAGAAAATAGACCAAAGCCACCTCCCGGGGAAATTCAAGACCTATTGCTACCAGTTCTCCCTATACCAACGCCTGATGTGGCCGCTGAAGTTGTGTGAGATTGCAACAACATCAGTACTGAGGATGGACTCAAAGTCAACAAGTACATCTGCAAATGGCTCGGTCTTCCTCTGTGCCTCTCCAGTGCAGCCCTGTTTGGACAAAACACTCTTCAGCTACCACTAAAATTGCTCGAATTGGGCTACAAGCAGGAGATGGTGAGGCTGACATTCGAGCTGAAAGACTCAGCTGATCCAGCTGTTCAGAATGTCAATGCCCCAGTTAGGACAGGACACAAGTGGAGAGTGGAAAAGGCAATCGACCAGGCTGTCAGTTGGTGTCAGCCAGGCAGGGCAGGCCAAGGCTGGGAGCAGCTCCCAAGACATCCAAAGCCACAACAAGGGAGAAGAAAGACCTGGTGGTCACAGAAGTGACCAGAATAGAAAATGAGGCATACAAGGTCACTGCCATTAGCCAGAGACAGCAAGGGAGGTGGTCTAACTGAGAGGCAGTCACCAGCAGGACCATATCGTGGGCCGACATGTGGAGGATCCCACAAGCAAGGTTCAGTTTCCTTATCAGGCTCCCAGCTAATGACCCTGCAGCTGCCCTGGTGGCACTGGCGGAGATGCGACAGGCAGTAATGCCCTGCAGGAATACCTGTGCTTCCATCTAAATTATTACAGGTTATGGTTAGGGGCCTCAGACCTCGACCTCAGGTGGAGAGTAGGGCTGACCTACTGTACCTCGCAGTTTTCATTGAATCCCCGTGATTTCGTTGAAAAAGCCAGATGTAGAGGTTCTGGACTGGCATGGTTACACATGTTCTGCAGTTGTGAGGCTGTTGGATGTACTGTCAAATTCTTTGAAATGAACATGTCAAGGGTAACAGCCCTTGTGGACATTCTAGCAACATCATAACAATCCCATGATCCCTCGAAAGTTGCTACATTGTTATATGCGCCACGTGTAGTGGCAGCCCACTGCTCCTCAGGGATGGGTCAAATGCAGAGAAAGAATTTCCCCCTGTGGGACTAATAAAGGTATCCAAAAAAAAATCTTTTAATGATATTGTTACTGTAGACGATGAAATCCACAAATTCTTCGTAAATTTACGTTGAGAAACATTATTCTTATTATCGTTGTACTCTTTTCCAGTGCAGTCTTTCACAGAGTGGTGAAACCCTCCCCATCTTTACTTCAGAAAGACTCAGACTCTCTGGATGCTCTTTTTATACCCAATCATGTTACTAACCTGTTGCCTGTTAACCTCATTAATGTTGAGATGTTCCACCAGGTGTTTCCTTTTAGCATTATACAACCTTTACAGTCTTTTGTTGCCACAGTCTCAACTTTTTTTGGAAACGTGTTGCTGGCAGCAAATTCAAAATGGGCATATAATTTAAAATAACAATGAAATTTCTCATTTTCAACATTTGATATGTTGTCTTTGTGCTATTTCCATTTAAATAATGGGTTTCAATGTTTTACAAATCATTGTAGAAACAGAGAGGGGTTTCTGGCACAACTTCACCTACTCACAAGGTGCATGGAGAAGGGAAAAGGTCAAAAAGGCAAAAACTCCAGCAACGTGTTTCGGCTTGTGGCCTTCATTAGGGTCATCCATGATGGGTCATCCATGACCCTGATGAAGGCCACAAGCCAAAATGCATTGGTTAAGCAATAAAGTTGTTCTTAATACTGCAAGTGTTGCTGGAGTTTAATAAGTTTAATAAGTTTGGAGATAATAAGAATATCATTAAAAGATTCAGAGATTCTGAAGAAATCTCTGTACCAAGGGACAAGGATGAAAACCAGTACTGGATGGCCATGATCTTCAGGCCCTCAGACGGCACTGCATTAAAAACAGACAGGATTCTGTAGTAGACATCACTGCATTAAAAACAGACAGGATTCTGTAGTGGGCATCACTGCATTAAAAACAGACAGGATTCTGTAGTGGACATCACTGCATTAAAAACAGACAGGATTCTGTAGTGGGCATCACTGCATTAAAAACAGACAGGATTCTGTAGTGGACATCACTGCATTAAAAACAGACAGGATTCTGTAGTGGGCATCTCTGCATTAAAACAGACAGGATTCTGTAGTGGACATCACTACATGGGCTCAGGAACAGTTCTAAAAGACATTGTCTGTGAACACAGTTCGTCGCTGCATCCACAAATGACAGATGGAACTCTACCATGCAAAGAGGAAACGTATATAAATCAGAACCAGAAACGCCCCGCCTTCACTGGGACCGAGCTCATTTAAGATGGACTAAGGCGAAGTGGAAAACTGTCCTGTGGGCTGACGAGTCAACACTTGAAATTCTTTTTGAAAATAATGGACGCCACGTCCTCCGGGCTAAAGAGGAGAGGGGCCATCCAGCTTGTTATCAGCACACAGTTCAAAAGCCAGCATCTGTGATGGTATATAAAAAATATATATAAATATATATATAATAAATATATAAATATATAATAATAAATATAAATATAAAAAAATACAATACAATAAAGGAGGGGGGTAAAGTGTCTCAAAAATATTGCACAAATACTATAACAAAAGTGTCTCAGTATTGCACAGACAATAAAGAAGTACAGGAAATTGTTTGGTCTACTAGGAGCAGTGCTGATTGTATAGTCCAACAGCTGCAGGAAGGAAAGACTTGCAAAAGCGCTCCTTCACACACTTTGGGTGAAGCAACGTGTCGCTGAAGGAGCTCTCCAGTGCTGTTATTTGGTCACGCATCGGGTGGGAGTGATTGTCCATCATGGATGACAGTTTAGTTGTCATCCTCCTTCCTCCCACCACCTCCACCGGGTCCAGGGGGCATCCCAGGACAGAGCTGGCCTTTATCAGCTTTTCGAGTCTTTTCCTGTCCGACACTGAGATGCCGCTGCCCCAGCAGACCACACCATGAAAAATGGCTGATGCCACCACGGTGTCGTAAAATGTCTTAAGGAGTGCTCCCTGCACTCCAAAGGACCTCAGTCTCCTGAGCAGATAGAGTCTCCTCTGGCCTTTCCTATAAAGTGCAGTGGTATTGTCTGTCCAGTCCAGTTTATTGTTCAGGTGAACACCCAGGTACTTATAAGATGCCACCATCTCAATGTCCGTTCCCTGAATGTTCACCGGGTCCGAGGGGCGGTGCGTGTGCCTACGGAAATCCACCACCAGTTCCGTGGTTTTCCCTGCGTTGATCTGGAGTTGGTTCCGCTGGCACCAGTCCACAAAGTCCTGCGTCAGTTCTCTGTACTCCCCGTCGTCCCCATCTGTGATGAGACCGACGATGGCAGAGTCATCATAGAACTTCTGCAGGTGACAGGTGGGAGAGTTGTAGTGAAAGTCTGCAGTGTAGAGGGTGAAGAGGAACGGAGCCAGGACCGTTCCCTGTGGGGCCCTCGTACTGCAGACAACCATGTTGGACACACAAGTCCCGTGACCTCACATACTGTGGGCGGTTGGTGAGGTAGTCCAGTATCCAGCATGTGAGGTGGTGGTCCACACCGGTGTGCTCCAGCTTGTCCCTCAGAAGCACAGGCTGTATCGTGTTGAAAGCACTGGAGAAATCAAAGAACATGATTCTCACAGTACTTCCTGGCTTCTCCAGGTGTGAGAGGGCTCAGTGTTGGAGGAAGATGACGGCGTCGTCCACCCCGATGCCAGGTTGGTAGGCGAACTGAAGCAGGTCCATCGCTGGGCTCACCAGGGGGCGGAGATGAACTAGGAACAGCCGCTCCAGGGTCGAAATCAGGTGGGATGTCAGAGCCACCAGCCTGTAGCTGTTGAGGTCCTTGGGGTGTGGAGTCTTGGGGACAGGTACCACGCAGGATGTTTTCCACATCTGTGGTACTCTCCCCAGCTTCAGGCTCAGGTTGAACATGTGATCAACTATCCCACACAGCTGGTCTGCGCAGGACTTCAGGAGCCTGGAGCTGATGCCGTCCGAACCCGCAGCCTTCCTCGCCTTCATCTTCCTAAGCTGATTCCTCACCTGGAGAGTTGTGAGGGACAGGGAGGAGCAAGGGGGCTGTGTGCTGAAGTTTGTGGATGGGAGGGATGGTGGTGTTGAGCTGATGAGATGAGCAGTGGGGGGTGGCTGTGAGCTGAGTGTTGTAGGAAGGGAGGTGGAGGAGGGGGTGGGGGTGGGGCAGTGTACTGGAGGTGTCAATGAGGGGGGTTGCAGCAGGCCTGTCTGGGCTGGGGGAGGGGCAGATGACTGATCAAACCTATTGAAAAATAAGTTCAGATCATTCACCCACTGTTGGTCACCCACAGCCTGGGAGTTTGGTTCCTTGTGTCCAGAGATGGTTTGCAGGCCTTTCAAAACTCCACTGATGTTGTTCTGCTGCAGCTGATCCTCCATCTTCCTCCTGAAGCTGTTCTTCCCCTCCCTGATCCTCCTCCTTAACTCTTTCTGCACATTCTTCAGCTCCTCTTTATTTCCTGACTTAAAGGCTCTCTGTCAGGGTTAATCCACGGTTTGTTGTTGGAAAAACACCGTACAGTCCTGGTGGGTACGGTGTTTTCCACACAAAAGTTAATATAGTCTGTGATACAGTCAGTGAGACTGTTGATGTCCTCCCCGTGGGAATCACAGAGTACCTGTCACACAGTTGTATCAAAACAGTCCTTCAAAGCCTCGTCAGCCTCGTTTGTACACAGGCAGGAGATGAACCAGGTTGTGGTCTAATCTTCCCAGGGGAGGTAGGGTTGATGAGGTGTATGCCTCCTTGGTGTTGGCATACAGTTGATCTAGGATTTTATTGTCTCTTGTGCAGCATGTGACGTACTGGGTGAAGGTGGGCAGAGTGGAAGATGGAGCGGCGTGATTAAAGTCCCCTGATATAAGAAGGAGGGCCTGTGGATGCTGAGTCTGCAGCCTGCCTGTGACAGAGTGAAGGACATCACAGGCTGCTTCAGCGTTAGCAGAGGGGGGGATATACACAGCTACCGCGATAACATGCATGAGTTCCCGCAGCAGGTAATTACCTAATTCGGGTAATGCTAACGGCTAACAGTTCAATGTCCTTACAGCAGAGTTGTTCTTTAATAGTGATGTGCCCAGAGTTACACCATCTATCATTCACAAACACTGCCAGCCCTCCTCCTTTCCTCTTACCACTCTCTCTCGTCCTGTCCGCGCGCAGCAGTTTGAAGCCGTCGAGCGCTGCAGCCGTGTCCGGAGTTATCGTTGTCAGCCATGTTTCCATCAACATCATGATGCTGCCCTCCCGGTATTCCCTCTGGTGCTGGGTCAGCGCTGCTAATTCGTCCATTTTATTGGAGAGAGATCTCACATTCCCCATGATGATGGACGGGAGGACTGGTCGATATCTCCTCCTTCTAGCACGACGCTCGGCTCCGGCATGGGTCCCCCGTCTCCTCCGCTTCAGCTCTCGGGGGACGTCGGGTCTCTCGTGGGGCAGCACTGCTATGTTACGGAGCGCTAACAGCTGATCCCTACTGTAAACAATAGGGCCATGGCAGCGCACGGGGTCCCCAGACACGGTCATGATCAGAAAAAAACAACAACAAACAAACAGCAGAAGGCCAAAGCAAAAACAGACTGCTTGGCCTCCATAGTGCAAAGAGCACCACTCAAGACAGAAAAAGGAAGAATTAAAAAAGATGCACTAGACACAGTAAGAGCAGGAAAAAACTCAAAGGTGAGCAGGAGCTACTGCAACAGGCTGCCACTAGCGCGGCGCCATCTTGGGGGGTCATTAGTGCACATGGCATGGGTTACCGAGTCCAGGTACTAAACCGGCCTGCCTGCAGTCCAGACTTGTTAGCCATTGTTTTTACATTTTACAATGATTGTATTTTTAGTGTTTGTACTGTGTTTTTTGTGTAGTGTGTTGTGGTTTGTGTATGAATGTTTTTGATTACCTGCCCGGGGACTGCAGATGGAAATTAGCTTGTAGCTAAATCTGGTGCAAAGCATCTCTTCTCTTTCTTGAGACTAATGTCTTTGTACATGGTCCCTGATGTAAAAAAAATTTTTTTAAATTTATAAATAATTTAAAATGTTTGGAGCATTATGAAACGTAAAATAGATCAAAGGAGACCCCGAACTCTTGAGCAGCTGAAATCCTACATCAGGGAAGAATGGAAAACATTACACTTTCAAAATGACATCAACTGGTCGTCTCAGTTCCCAAACCCTTACAGAATGTTGTCAATAGAGGAGGTGATGCAACACAGTGGTAAACATGACCCTGTCCAACTTTATTGGTTTTTATACTGGTTCTTATACATATCTCATTTATGTGGCCTTATCGTGGTTTTTACAGTGTATTTTTTTTTTTTTTTTTTTATATTGTATCTTGTCACTCTTTGCCACATCAAATAAGATCATTTTGAGTTGAGGCCTCATCTGGAGAAACTCAAGTATCAGTCCTTAGTTGCGCTTCTCCAGTTTATGGACCACATATGGCGTTACCCATGTCCCTTATTGGACATGCCCCTTGCCTCTCTGCCAATCTGGGATAATGATTGGCCTGAAGCCACAAGAGCATTTACCCAACCCATCTTTGTAGGTGCCTCATTGGATGATATGTGTGTAGATGTATATGATTGATTCTCTTTTATATATTTTTTACCTTTTTGAAATTTTTTCTGCGTCATACCTACCTGTTAAATGTTGTTTTGTAATGTGTCTCATGATGGCCACATGCCGAAACATGTTGGCCTAACAATGAAGTTGTCCATTGACATTTTGCAAATGTCAAGAGTCTTGGGGGTGCAGTCTTCTGTGTAGAGGGAGAAAATAGGGTGTCACCAGTCCTGATGTTCTTTTCTAGTGAAGGTGATGGTGTTTGAATGGACATACAGTACATATAGAACAAGCATGAAATACTCAGGATTCCTGAGTAAAAATCTAAATGGCAGACAGACAGACGGAACTCACACCTGTCGGCTTGATGGATTATAATAAGAATAAATAAGAAATTAGCCTTTTGTGTGCACAAAGATTTAATATGTTTTACTTGAGCAAAAATAAGTGTTGCATTTATATCTTTGTTGGGGGTTTGTACAGAATACTGTTAAACTACTACTACAGTTTAAAATACTGCATGCAGTGGTTCTGTGTTTATATGATTAAATGAATATACAGAGATGCATAACAACTAAATATTCTTTACATCTTGAATTTCTTTTTGTCTCTATTGCCAGGTGACAATCAAGGTGCCACAGAAGAATTCTTAGACACATTATCAACAACTGATTGCTGTCAACCAGGAACCAACTGAGAGGACACCTTAAAGTGAAATTCTGTGCTGTCCCTGGGATCTCTTGTGTTGAGTAATCCCACTGCTGTCTGTCACCCTTGCATAATACTGTCTGTTGAAGCAAGTTGTGAAAATCAACCACTTAAAATGTGGATCTTGAATGAATACATAAATAGATTTGTCAGACCTTTGAATACTGTCCATACTACTTTAACACCTGAATAAAGAAAATGTTGTTCATGACATACCTTAAGATTCAAGCAACACTCAAACACTCTGTTTCTACTCTGTGTTTTGAAATTTCAGATTATTCATAATAAATGCATTTGATGCACTCTGCTTGCTCTGTCATCTTTGTAAGTAGTAAATGGACTTGCATTTATGTAGGACTTACTCGAGTGGACTTTCCCCTCAAAATGCTTTACACTGTATGCTACATTCACAAACACATTTATGGCAGAGGTAAGTCTGCCAAAAGAAATTAAGTGGTCACACCTTCACATCCATCAGTAGGATCGTTACAGAGCCAAAGGTGGGATGTCCTTATGTTTGTGTGGACCTAACAACCTCAGCCTTATTACGTTGTGTGCATCTTAAGGAGCAACTTTTTTATAACCTCCAACAGACAGCTGCTCCAAATTGACAAGTTCTTTTCCTTGTCTTTCTGTCAGTTGCTTTGAGGGAGAAGGACCTGGTACATTGATTCAACATACAGCACTCCACAGTGGAGTGCATTATTGCAGCATGGATGAGTTTTCTTGCCACTGCACTGGGGTCTGTACTGCATTGGTTTTCGCCTGCAGAAGTGCATGTTCACTTCCCCAAGGAATTCAGAGATTTCCCAAACATCCAGGTGATCCTAGATTGTATAGAGTTGAGATGTCAAACACCAATTTTCACCTCCAAAATTAAATGTACTCTACATACAAATCCCACAGCACCTGGTTGGCACAGTGCCACAGTGCTCTGTGACAGCCCTGATCTGTATGGTTGGTGGTTTTTGTTTGTGACAAGGAGGTATTAAAATGATCAGGAATAATGGAGTTGTTGATTGAAGACAAGGCAGTGTTGTCAGAAAAGAGCTTCCTAATCGGTGATTGTTGCAAATGCAAAGCGTATAGCGTATGTCCTTTTATATGGAGTCAGATTTGTGTCAGAATGGTCAAGCAAAACTTCTTAAACATCAAACAAAAAAATTGACATTTGAGAGACAATAAAACAATCTGAAGTAAAAAAAAAAATTGTCTCAACAGTAGAACTAACTCACAAACAAATTATTGCTCTTTTGTTAGGAAAACTAACTCACAAATTATTGATCTTTTGTTAGTAAAACTAACTCACAAATTATTGATCTTTTGTTAGTAAAACTAACTCACAAATTAATCTTTTGTTGGTAAAACTAACAAACAAATTATTGATCTTTTGTTAGTAAAACTAAGAAATTATTGATCTTTTGTTAGTAAAACTAACTCTCAAATTATTGATCTTTTGTTAGTAAAACTAACTCACAAACTAATTATTGGTGTTTTGTTAGTAAAACTAACACGGGGTTAGGTTAGGGGACTACAAATGCTAATTGGGTTCATGCCAATATAAGACACTTGGATTATTAATAGGATTTTCAAAGATATCCTGGATTTCTAAAGATATCCTGGTACCTATATCGAAATGTATCGTATACATATATATACGTAAACATAAATGCATACATCTCTTAACAATTCTAGTACTCTAATACTAGTTTGTATTTCCTTTGTAACTGACTGAAGGACATGAAGACACCTTTTCATATAAATCTCCAATACAATTAATACCTGCTCCACTTCACTTAGAGAACGTTTTATCCAGGTAAAAGGGAGCAAAGGTGGGGTTCCTGGCAATAGGTAATGCTAGGGATAGTGACTGAGGTTGAAGTTTGATTTATTCTGTTTCCAGGTCCGAATCAAGTTGTGTATTTCACAAATATATGTATATTATTGTATACATAATATTATGTAAATGTATTATGTATATTATTGGTCTTCATGGGAGCTAATAGGATTGCACCTATGGAATATGGGTAGCAGTCTTCTCACTCCATTTTTAGCCAATCCTATGATGAGTCAGAATTATCTAACCAAAAAGTAAAGGCCTTAATTGCAGAGGACCAATAGTCGAGAATAAAGTTGGGCATAGCTAAACCTCCTTCGCATTTAGGTCTGGAGAGATGTTTTTTGCTTATCCTATGGGCCTTGTGGCCCCACACGAAAGGGATTATCAAAGGGATATTCAAAAATAAGTAGAGTATTTGTGGTAAAAAGATCATTTTTACCGCATTAATTCTTCCAATTAAAGAGATTGGGAGAGTCTCCCAGAATGCTAGTTTGGCCCGTAATTTGTCTAGTAAGGGTGGAAAGTTTGCCTGGAACAGAGAAGAGTATAGTTTTGTAATCTCAATCCCTAGGTATGTATATTTGTCTAGGGAGATCTTAAATGGGAAATTATTCAATTGTAATAAGCTATTGGAATTGATATGTACTGGCATTAGAACGCTTTTGGTCCAGTTGATTTGGTAGCCTGAAAAGGTTCCGAATAAATTGATTTTATTGAGGAGTGTTGGAATGGTAGTCTGTGGTTGAGTTATATATAAGAGGATATCGTCCGCATATAATGATATTTTATTTGTAGTTTCTTTCGTTGTATATCCATATATCTTTGGGTCAAGCCTTATGCTTTGAGCTAGGGGCTCCAATGCCAGTACAAAAATTAGCAGGGATAGCGGGCATCCCTGTTGTGTAAGGTAAAGGGAGGAGATATTGTGCGGTTAGTGAGTATCTGAGCCGTGGGATTTTTGTAAAGGAACTTGACCATTGATAGGAATTTATCTCCGAGGTTTAATCTATTGAGAACTTCAAATAAGTCAATACTTATTCAATGTGGTCAAACGCCTTCTCTGCGTCAAGTTAGAGTATGACAAGATCAGTAGATGCTCCTCTTTTCGTGTACATAATATTAAACAGTCGTCTGAGGTTAAAAGTCGAGTTTCTATTTGGTATAAAACCTGTCTGGTCAATATGGACTATCTTTCCCAGCAGGGGACACAGTTTATTCGCTAGGATTTCGGCGAAGATTTTCCCATCAACGTTAATAGATAGGAGATAGGACGGTAGGAACTCACATCGTGAGGATCCTTCCCTTTTTTGTGGATTACTGTGATTATAGCTTCGGTCAAAGTTGGTGGTAGGCTACCAATTGTTCATATAATTTCAAAAGGTAGGGCGACAGTTTACCACTTAATATTTTATATAGTTCTCCTGGCAATCCATCAGGGATGTTTTATTATTTTTCAGTGACGCAATCACGTTCTGAACCTCTAAGTGCAGAATTCAGAATGTCACAGTCCTCCCCAGTTAGTTTTGGCATTTCGCATTTATCTAAAAAAGTGTTAATTGTTGTAGGTTCTGCTGTGCTTTTTGAAGCATATAGGTTATTGTAGAACTCAAGAAATCTGTCATTGATATCTTTAGGTTTTGTTAATGTTGTATTGTTATGGGTTTTTATCTTGTGTATTGTCCTATCTTTTTCCAGTTTTCTAAGCTGTCTAGCTAAGAGTTTGTGTGGCTTGTGACAAAATTCAAAATATTTCCATTTTGCATAAAGGAATGCTTTGCTTACTTTTGCGGATATTATCTTATTATAATAATATTTCAGTGTTGTTATTTTCTTGCATAAGACAGTAGAGGGTGAGTGGGAATTTTCTTTGTCTAATAATTTAATTTGGTTGTCTAATTCAGCTAATTTAGCTTTGTTTTCTTTCCTTCTTGAAGCTTCAAAAGACCTCTTAAAAATGCTTTGAAGGCTTCCCAAAGGGTTGAGGCGGAGGTCCCGGGGATGAAATTTGTTTTCTGTGAATAGTTGAGAATTTAGTCTCCAGGAGTTATGCGAATTGTTCATATGTTCAAGATGTAGTGAAAATGTTACGGGGCTGTGATCTGAGATCACAATGCTATGGTATTTAGTGTCAACTGTGAAGGCGGACAGAATGAATGAATAATCCCTACCAGAGGGGTTCAATGTTCTCCATATGTCCAGGATGTTTGTATTTTTGATAAATGTGTTCAGAAATTCACTGGAGGCACTTCTTGTAGTTCTCCTAGTGGAAGATCTATCAAGATATGTATCCAAGATTGTATTAAAGTCTCCCCCAATTAACAAATTTGTTTGAAAATTATCCGGAATTAGCGCAAAGACTTTTTGGAAAAATGCGGGATTATCTGTATTTGGGGCGTACATGTTAATAAGGGTCAGTGAGACGTCATAGATCTCTCCAATCGCTATGACATATCAACCTCTATCAGCGATTCTTTTTTTCTGTAGGAAGGGTACACCTTTTCTTATTAGGATGGCCACACCTCTTGCTTTGTTTGAGAAATTTGAGTGGTATATGTCACTTATGTTGCTTATCCACTTGAGAGACTTATTTGAATGTGGGAAAACGCATGCCGAGATTTCCAGCACACTTCAGCACTTAGGTGTCAAGAGATGCTCAGAAATGTCAGTCAGGATGTTCTGTATTCGGCACCAGCTCAGGCGAAAAAGACGTGTCAGACACAGAACTCGAAATGGCAATTATCTCATCAATAGATAAGGTAAGTTTTCACATTTCAAGATTAACAAACACATCATTTTTATATTCATGGTTTAATGGAGTTACGATTGTGTTCTTTGAGTGTTGTTTACACTTGATGTGTGTATCCTAATGTGTATGCTTCATGTGTGATGAAAGCAGTAAGCCCTCTGCTCTCCTCATGCAGTTTAGTTGATGGTAGGCACTTTTCAGGTCCAAAGTGGAGTGCATTACAGAGCCACGCAGTTCTGACAATACGTCTTCAATCAGTGGTAATGGGTGACTGTCAGGGACCACTGCCTTGTTAGGTTCCCTCATATCCACACACATGCAGATCTTTCCATTTCTCCTAGTGGTGACAACTACAGGGGACACCCATTCAGATGAATCGATTCTTTCAATGATACCCTGTTCTTCCAGTGCAGTCAGTTCTTTGGAAACAGCCTCTTGCACTGAAAGCAGCAAGCGGCAGAGTTTTTGTTGTGCAGGTTTCACCTCTGGGCGGATATGTACTTTATGCACAAGGTTTTTAGCATGTCCACTCTGTGACCCTTGGTTGAGAATGAAGGTTCTAGCTGGGAGATCGCTGAACACGCTACTGTGGAATCAGGTGAATGTTCCATCAACCGTCCTCTTTTGATCTCAATATCCAGGGCCTTACATAAATCCAACACAATCAGAGGTGTACCAGACTTGACTACGTTGAAAAATCCAGTGACAGCCCTGTTTTGGTAAGTAATTGTGGCTGTAAGACATTCAAGTACTCGTAGTTTATGTTTTGTGTATGTCAGCAGCCGTACTGTAGGCAGACTTAGTTTACTTGTCTTGAAGTGTTTCAGGTATATTTCTTTTGGAATTATTGAAGCACCAGATCCTGTGTCAACTAGCATATCAGCGTTATAGCTTTGGGAATGTGGTGTGGCAACAGTGAAGTTTCCCATCAGTTTCCCTTCAACTGACTTCCTGCCCACGTAGAGTATAGTTGCTTCAGGTAAATCCACTTCATTCACTGATTTAGTTGAGGATTTGCACACTCGGGAGAAATGCCCCATTTCCCCACAGGTCTTGCATTTGCATTTCTTGGCGGGGAAAAACTGGTCATTGGCAAGGTGACTTGAAGAACCACCTCTGTAGCACTGTTTATTGCCATCACTTTGTTTTTCCTCATCTCTATTTTTGAGTTTTTGATTGCCTGACACAATATTTCCTTGTCTGTACACAGCATTAACATGTTTCGTTTCACCCTCCATTAACGTTTTTGTATCAGCCATTGCAGTTTCAATGTTTCTGGCTAAAACCAGAGTTTTATCAAGAGTTAACTCTGGTTCTAGCAGCAGTCTTTCATGGATGCAAGGCATGCATGTTTTCACAACGATCTGGTCACGTAACATTTCATTTTCCATGGCGCCGAAGTTACATGTCTTAACGAGCTCATGTAGCGCTGCCAAATAGTGATCCATCGACTCACCCGCAGCTTGAGCACGCTGCCTAAAACGGTACCTTTCGGCGACCACATTGGTTTTTGGACAGAAAAAGGTCTTCAAAGCCAGCAAACATCCATCATAAGTATCAGCAGTAAGTGGCAAGGTATTGTATATCCTTTGTCCCCCTCTGTTCCCAAACAGTGTATTAGAAGAGCCTTTTTCCTCTCCGCGGAAAAGTCATCTCCTTCGATAGCCAGCAGGTAGTTGTCAAACAACTTCCATCTTTATTCTTTCTACTCTTCTACACTCCTCACTCGTTATCCAACAGCACCCCCTATTGACCTGATGTTCAACCAGCTCCCCATAACTGCACATGAAAGCAGTTCAATATAGTCTGAACACAACAGGCCACCACTGGAAATATGGGATTCTTCAAATCATCATAAAAATAAGATGGAAGGGTCCATACTATGCTCTTTGTGAATAAAATTAATGACCACCCACTTTCATGGAATTGTTGGTGTTTTATTCTTATATATTACATCTGTGGTCTTCCTGGGTCAAATATGACCAGGTGGTACGATGAGTCAGTTGGTCCCACTTGCTTTCAGGCAGCACACACGCGCGCACACAACTTCAAGCTACAGGTATGTAAACCTGTTCTAATCACACCTCACACCTGGGATGCCCCCTGGACCCAGTGGAGGTGGTGGGAGGAAGGAGGATGACAACTAAGCTGTCATCCATAATGGACAATCACTCCCACCCGATGCGGGACCAAGTAACAGCACTGGAGAGCTCCTTCAGCGACAGGTTGCCTCACCCAAAGTGCGTGAAGGAGCGCTTTCGCAAGTCTTTCCTTCCTGCAGCTGTTAGACTGTACAATCAGCACTGCTCCCAGTAGACCAAACAATTAGTAGTACTTGTGTGAATTACTGAGACACTTTTTTGTAATAGTACTGTGAAATATTTTTGAGACACTTTACCCCCCTCCTTTATTGTATTGTATTTTTAAAAATATTATTTCCCCTCTTCCTGCTGTGTTTTTGTACACTGTGCTGCTGCAATATTGTAAATTTCCCCACTGTGGGACTAATAAAGGGATATCTTATCTTATCTTTGATGTGGCAACAAAAACAAATAATGTTAAACAATCCACAATAAAAGCTGAAAATCTTTTGGGGCCTTTGACATTTGAGATTGAGACAGTAAAATGAATATTATAGCAGAGGCTATTGACTTCATTTGAAGCTCTGTTCAGGAGGAGAAAGACCAGGAGGAACCTTCAGAAGAAGAACAAAGAAGTTTCACTGAACATGAAGAGGATCTTGCTTCAAGTGATGAGGAAGAGGAAGAATCAACTAATGAGGAAGAGGAATACGCTGAGATCGAAGTTGTTTTCCAGTCAAAGGATGGAAATTTCCTTTGGTGTGCCATCCCATATGTTGATAATATAAAGTCCACTGTAGAGCTGTTTCTGCCAGATCCAATTGAAAGGATAGCAGTGGACATGACGTGTGTACAGCAGCAAGTTGCACTAGAAAAATAGATTAGACCTAGAGGCATATCTCCTGTTGATTCTCTTTTGTAAATACAGACACAGTAAAGAAGGTACAGCTGGTTTATGGCATGAACCGTCGGGTAGGGCAAATTTTTTGTATTACTAACGGAATATCCTTACACATCTTCAACATATGCTGTTCTGTGATCATCCAAAAATATCTCATTTATGCTGATCCCACTCAAAAACAAGTGATTCATGTAAATGAGGTATATTGACCATGGATCTGAAAAAATTAGTATAAGACTTGTGGTAGTGAGTTGGAGAGAATTGGGAGATAATTTATACATTATGCATTATAAACAGTCAAATCAGACGGTCAAAATTTAGCTGAAAGGACAAAAGTTGCAGGGTTGACGTGAAGCCAATAAAAGGATTAATGAAAACAGTACATGTTAATTTGGGCTTTTCATCAGGAACAGAAGCTGGGTGTTGCAGAAAGGCTGTAATTTGGCTACACAACCTTTTAGGTGCAAGTTCACTTTTATTCAAAACTAAATATGTTTGAAGACAAACAAGGCTTTCTCTAAGTTTCATGTCATATTTAGTGATCAGGGTTGTGAGTTTTACTTTAAAAATGTATCCTGATACAGTTGCCGATTACCTCTTTCAAAATGCATTCAGTAACCTAATCCAAATACCACAATAATAATGTCATGTAATTGGATTACTTTCCATTATTTTTGGATTACCTCAAAACAAAATATGCAAATAAATACATGGGAAAAGAAATATCAATAACATGGCTTTTACTTAAGGGTAAGACAACAAAACAGAATAATAACATTAGAAACGAAAATGGGAAAGATCTTTAGTCTCAAAAATGTATCCTGTATTCAATATGTTTTAAGGAAAGCCTGTTTTTGCTAAGCAAATTCAGGCAGTACACTGCAGAGTACATAACACATGACCACATAGTACAGTTTACAAAGCAAATTATAGAATGTGGCACTTTACAAGACACACAGAAAATACTCTGTTTTTAGTGTAATACATAGATTAAGAGCACCCACACTAATTTTTAAAATATATCTGGTGTCCACCCACTGAATTTATAAAACTAGAAAGCATTCAGAGAGCGCAGAGCGCCAAGGCTGCTCAGTTTCCCCATGTTGGCATTTCACTCCAAAGCAAAAGTCTTATGATGTAACCTTCTGAATTAAGTCATTAGAAAGTTTAACAGGAAAAATTAAAATCTTTACAATTTACTAGAATCTTTATTTATTGTGGCTGTTAGTTGTTCATATTGTCATCTCACATAAATAAACTGCAATGCAACTTGTAACACTTTAAGAGTTGTTACAAAGCCACACACACAGGCAGGAGAAAAGGAAGTATATTAAAATGGGGTAATGGTTTGTTGAAATTCATAAGCTGTTATATGGACATGAATCAATTAGATACATTTGTCAGGACGGAGACACTTTACATTACAAGTGTACATGTGGCAGATTAATCCTATAATAAGAAAAACTTCACTGTAGTATTGTAATATTATTCTGACCTTGGGCTTTGATGACCCCCCGCCGCTGCCCCCCCAGGGACGCACATTCACACAACCACCCACCCACATATATCTGTATGTATGTATGTATGTATGTATAATAGAAAAAAGGGTGACAGTTTGTAGTTGATTTAATTGAGGTTTATCAAATTGAAAGGAAATGCATACTTTTGCAAACATCATGCTTCATTTTTCATTTTCATAAAAAATATTTTATGTGGTAAAAATCATGTCACTTTCACAATATTACATTCAATGTAATATTGTGGTAAATCAAAGTAACGTGTAACAATGTGTGAATGTTAATTTGTTATCCAGTAAAATTAGTCATATAACTGCGGGGTTGAACACTTTTGCAAGGCACTGTACCATATCACATTCTCATTAGGGGCTGAGCCCCCTAAAGGTCTAATCCTTGAATCGCCCCTGTCTGTGCTCCAAAACACAAAGCAACTGTACACTTTTATTATCAGTAGGCCTATTGCATTTTTCTGTTCTCTGTTTCACTCTCTTTTCATCTTTTCATCTGAATTCATGTAATGTTCTCATGCCTGCAACATGTGTGAGTGTAGGACTGAAGGATGCATTCAAAACGTTGTGGTCCCGCGACATTCTGACACTGTAACTTAGGGTGGCTGCTGTTTTCGCAGGTCAGAGGGTTGTTGAGGGTTGTGGAAAGTGGTGATGTGTGTTTGTACAGTATGTGCTGTGCCTGCATATTAAAATAAAATGCCTGACCCGTCATTTTCTTGCGCCAGAACTGGTATTATATCGTTCTTTATTGTAAAGTTTAAAAAAATAAAAAAATAATCACGGTAATAATTGCAATTATCAGTAAATGTATCTGTAATCCAAATACCACAATAATAATAATGTAATGTAATGTCATGTAATTGGATTGTTTTCCATTATTTTGGATTACCTCAAAACCAAATATGCAAATAAATACATGGGAAAATAAATATCAATAACATGGCTTTTACTTAGGCATAAAATTAGAAAAGAAAATGGAAAATGGAAAGATTTTTAGTATCAAAAATGTATCCTGTGTTCAATATGGTGCCCCTGTACTGTCATTTGTAACTATAGTGATGCTGCGTTTGTCACGTGGGAGGGAAAGTTACAACGTGAAACATTTGATGTAGCTTGGATTTTCATGAGAATCTTATTTATAAGTGAGATACGGTTATTCAGATGTGGCACGAATGCTGCAGAGTTGGCAAAGCAGTATTTCTGATGTGACTTGAAGGTGGCATAAGACTGCACCTGCACGGAGAAGAGCAGAGGCGGTCGGTGTTTCCATCCTCCGTAGGAGCTTCATGGTAAGTTATGATTCCCTACATTAATTTGTATTAACATGTGAAAGAGTGTCACCGAACTTTATGTTTATCGAACATTATGTAGCAGCAAGCTTCTACATCATCAACTAGTTAACTACTCTAGCTAACATTGTTGGCTAGCTCCTCCGCTCGTTAAAATCAGTTGTTCTCACATACAGTCGCTAGCTAACTTATGTCGTATTTGGGAAAAAATTATTTAGTTATGCCTCAACTACTGCTAAATAAATTAAAGGAATGCTTGAAAAAGTATGATGGAAGTGAGTCCTGGCTTGAATTTAGCATGCCAATAAGGATAATGTATGTAGTGCGTAGTTAGTAATTTGTTTTTTGTGCAACCTATAATGTTAGGCAAAAATAGATAGTATGAAAAGAAAGGGACAGACGGATATACATTGGTTTTTGGCAAAAATGAAGCCCAGTGAAAATGACTCGGTGGCCGAGCAGTGGAGAGACAGGATAGTGAAAGAGAGAGAGCAACAGAGAGCCGAGCAGAAGTCAACCAAGGTCCAGACCAGGGAAAACACAAAGTGACATGACAGGTAACTGTATACTCTTTACATGACACTGAGTTCACAAATAGAGATTATTTAAGTAAATACCTGAATTTTTGTCCCCCGTGGTGACAAAGTTTTATTTTGCTGTGCAGTGTAAATGTCTACCAGGGGTCTGACTGAATGAGTCTTCACCTTAAAATATACTAAAATAAAAAATGTAAAATGGACTAATAGATTGTATAGTTGTCAGTTGTAATGGTTTTAGCTGAATACAAGAATGGATTTTGATGGAGATGACCGTTTGAGTCAAATTGGTGTTTTGAGCATTGAGTCTAGACGGGCAAAGTCATTGGATATGGATGACTTTGAGGCGTTTCAGCTCCAATCACAGAAACCCCAGAATTGTTCTTTTTTGAAAGAAATGCAATGTAAATTGCAGGAGCTAAGCAGTTGCCAGTTATTCTGCTATAAACTGTTGTAATTATATACACTGCCTGTTTTAAAGTATTTCATGTATTACATATTTGGAAAAAAGTGTATTATGTATTATGTTTTCTACATCTCAGTTAAATATTTAGTAAAGATGAAAATTAAGCAAAATATATCAAATTCTGTCTTTCCTCAAATCTATAGAGTAATGACAAACAAGGAATGACTCTTGAAATGTAAATAGATCTTACTGACTTTGGAAATGTTCATGGACATTGGACATGACGTTGGACATTCTTGGCCCCTTTGTGTAAAATGTGGCCCCTTGTTGGCCCCTGTATTTGAAAAATCCTAGATCTGCCCCTGTGGAGAGTACATAACACATGACCACATAGTACAGTTTATAAAGCAAATTATAGAATGTGTCATTTCACAAGACAGACAGAAAATGCTCTTTAGCGTAATACAGTGTAATATCTGTAATACTGCTGTACAATCATTCCCAATAACACTGCACCAGATGGAACATTCACTGCAGCTATGACTAAATTAAAGACCCTTAGACAGGAGGTAAAGGACAGTGCAGGGTGAGACAAGGATTGGTTCTCTTGGATGGAGATTAACATGGGGAGATGTGGAGCCATTTCAAACCACTGCTGCCAGGATTGGCAGCAGTGGTTTGTTTCGTTCTGATGGGGTTTCATTTTCTGTTGTTGCATTCCTATTGTGAGATCAGTGTTCGCTGCCAAGTTGGCTAATCAAATGATGTTGACACAGCCTCCTCCGCCCACCAGTGATCCACTTCTTATCCCCTACTATGACGACTACAAACTAAGTTCCATTCTTGACTCAGGTGAAGATGAGGAGAAGATGAGTGACATCTTGCAGGCAGAGCTGATCCAGGCTGTAGCTGCCCTCTAGGTTCTGATAAGACAGTAGTTACTACATTGTTTATGAGATGCGTCAATTCTATCCCCCATAAACAATTGTATTAGGTGCATTTCATTTAATCACACATTATACTTCACTATAGGCACACAGTATTACAGTTGACAGATGACAATATTAAAGTAGAGGACTCGCCAGAGCTACAAGTCCCCTAACCTCTTTCACTCTCTTTTCATCTGAATTCATGTGATATTCTCATGCCTGCAACATGTGTGCGTGCTGGGACTGAAGGATGCATTCAAAACATTGTGGTCCCGCGACATTCTGACACTGTAAGTATGGCTGCTGTTTGTGCAGATCAGAGGGTTGTTGAGGGTGGTGGAAAGTGGTGATGTGTGTGTGTGTGTATGTGTGTACTGTGCCTGCATATTAAAATAAAATGCCTGACCCGTTATTTTTGTCTGGCACCAGAACTGGTATTATATCATTCTTTACTGTAAAGTAAAAAAAAAAAGAAATTATCACACTAATAATTCCAATTTTCAGTAAATGTAACTGTAATCTGATTGTGGCTTTTATTCTGTAACTGTAAGGCAATACAGTAACCTTTTTTGTATCCTAATTATGTAATTATTATGTAATTTTCAAATTATTATACTTTTAGAGCAATGACACATCAAAAAAGGTTAGTCCTTGCCCCAAGCTAGGGGTAAAATAAACATACTGACATAAAAATGACAATCATGAAATCAAACAATTTTTGGATCATTTTGAACTTTAATAATGCCATCAATTTAACAAAGGCAAAAACTCATACTTTTAAGTAAAAACACGTTTGTGCTGTGTTGTTCAACATGTTACCTAAACAATTGCAATAAAGATTTAACTGATCTTTGTGTGTTAACTACAGAAAGAATATATATGTAAATATGCTTTCTCTGCATGCACAGCATGTTTGTGTGTGGTTTATTATTATTATATTAACGTTTCAACATTAGTAACAATGATCTGACATTAACATAAAACTGTAAAGGCCCATACATGGTCTCCATTAAAGACGGATACGGAGACAGATGGAGCCTTCCACATGTCTTCATTTTGTACGTAATCAGGCACGTTTTGGGAGAGCTTACGCATTTGGACGAGACAACCTCTGACCATCACCCTTGTTGTTGTTGTTGAATTTTTGACCCTTCAAGTATGTAGGCATTGATGGGTAGACCGTATATGGATGGACGGATCCGTTTATGTACGTAGAAGGAGCATAAATGGGTCTTTACAGTGACACACAGAAAGAGTGTGTGTGTGAGGTGTGTGTGTCTGTGTGTATATTTGCACTGAATTATATGACCACTTTCAGTGTGGCTCAGCACAGTGCCTTTGTGCCATTGGTTCAACCTGCCCCAACTTCACTGGCATGTTACCCCACAACCACCATTTTGACAAAACTGTTTAACGGAGTGGCCCAAATTCAGAACTATGCTAAATTTATGACTTTGTTTTGTAGCTTACACTCACCTAAATTAAGATGTAATAATGCACTAAACATATCTATTTAGAATATCTATCTAGATCTGACACACATTCAGCAGAGAACATGGGAGAGAGAGTCGAGACAGATATCACTGATCTCCATCCCTCCTAAAGAATGTAAAATCAGTAGTGTGGGACTATTTTCGATATCTGAAAAACCAACATGGATTAGTCCTTGAGGTTGGATGAAATGTGGATGATAAGAAATGTGGTTGCAAATTGGCTGCCAAAGCAGGAAAAACATCCATCTATTCACCCATTTTCACAAACATCATCCCTCTGGGCAGATCAAGTATGTGTCCCATTCATGACTTTAGTCCCTAACAAAGAAAAGGTACACACGCCCCTGATATTTAATTTCATTACATGTCCAGTTGCTATGTTAAATGAAGCTTTAACACTGTAATGTTTGTTAAAAACATTTCATCTGAGACTTTTTATCCCTTAAGCTATTTTCTTTATCATGCACACACACGCAGTTTGTCATGCAAACAGGCATTCACGCCACAATCACTTTATACTATACAGACATTATCACTTAACATGCCCATTTAATCTAACTTATGTCAGCACTTGCAGCGGATCTGGATGTAACAGTCTAGTCTGTCGTCCACCCGTTTCAGCCATTCTCCAGGTGTGTTTTGTGGTATAAATGTTTGTCAGTCGACGACTTTCGTTTCTGTTCCACCACAACGTTGCATGCAGTGCAAAACAATTAACCCTCGCTTTCATGTAGACCTCCCACGGTCTCTAGCTGTAATTTTCGCTGCTAAATGTGAGACATTCATGTCAACGTCTTCACGACCAGAAACAAGGAAGTAAGTTGGGTGACGTACAAGTATAAGATAAGATAAGATAAGATATCCCTTTATTAGTCCCACAGTGGGGAAATTTACAATATTGCAGCAGCACAGTGTACAAAAAACACAGCAGGAGGAGGGGAAATAACATTTTTAAAAGTACAATACAATAAAGGAGGGGGGTAAAGTGTCTCAAAAATATATTCACAGTACTATTAGAAAAAGTGTCTCAGTAATTCTCACAGTACTACTAATTGTTTGGTCTACTGGGAGCAGTGCTGATTATACAGTCTAACAGCTGCAGGAAGGAAAGACTTGCGAAAGCGCTCCTTCACGCACTTTGGGTGAAGCAACCTGTCGCTGAAGGAGCTCTCCAGTGCTGTTATTTGGTCCCGCATCGGGTGGGAGTGATTGTCCATAATGGATGACAGCTTAGTTGTCATCCTCCTTCCTCCCACCACCTCCACTGGCTCCAGTGGGCATCCCAGGACAGAGCTGGCCTTCCTTATTAGCTTGTCGAGTCTTTTCCTGTCCGACACTGAGATGCCGCTGCCCCAGCAGACCACACCATAGAAAATGGCTGATGCCACCACGGTGTCATAGAATGTCTTGAGGAGTGCTCCCTGCACTCCAAAGGACCTGAGTCTCCTGAGCAGATAGAGTCTGCTCTGGCCTTTCCTATAAAGTGCCGTAGTATTGTCTGTCCAGTCCAGTTTATTGTTCAGTTGAACACCCAGGTACTTATAAGATGTCACCATCTCAATGTCTGTTCCCTGAATGTTCACCGGGTCCGGGGGGGAGTGTGTGTGCCTGCGGAAATCAACCACCAGTTCCTTGGTTTTCACCGCGTTGATCTGGAGTTGGTTCCGCTGGCACCAGACCACAAAGTCCTGCGTCAGTTCTCTGTATTCCCTGTCGTCCCCATCTGTGATGAGGCCGACGATGGCAGAGTCATCAGAGAACTTCTGCAGGTGACAGGTGGGTGAGTTGTAGTGGAAGTCTGCAGTGTAGAGGGTGAAGAGGAACGGAGCCAGGACCGTTCCCTGTGGGGCCCCCGTACTGCAGACAACCATGTCGGACACACAGTCCCGTGACCTCACATACTGTGGACGGTTGGTGAGGTAGTCCAGTATCCAGCATGTGAGGTGTTGGTCCACACTGGTGTGCTCCAGCTTGTCCCTCAGAAGCTGAGGCTGTATCGTGTTGAAAGCACTGGAGAAATCAAAGAACATGATTCTCACAGTGCTTCCTGGCTTCTCCAGGTGAGAGAGGGCTCGGTGTTGGAGGAAGATGACGGCGTCGTCCACCCCGATGCCAGGTTGGTAGGCAAACTGAAGCGGGTCCATTGCTGGGCTCACCAGGGGGCGGAGATGAACAAGGACCAGCCGCTCCAGGGTCTTCATCAGGTGGGATGTTAGAGCCACCGGCCTGTAGCTGTTGAGGTCCTTGGGGTGCGGAGTCTTGGGGACAGGTACCACGCAGGATGTTTTCCACATCTGTGGCACTCTCCCCAGCTTCAGGCTCAGGTTGAACATTTGTTCAACTATCCCACACAGCTGGTCTGCGCAGGACTTCAGGAGCCTGGAGCTGATGCCGTCCGGACCCGCAGCCTTCCTCGCCTTCATCTTCCTGAGCTGATCTCTCACCTGGAGAGTTGTGAGGGACAGGGTGGAGCAGGGGGGCTGTGTGCTGAAGTTTGTGGATGGGGGGGATGGTGGTGTTGAGCTGATGAGATGAGCAGTGGGGGGTGGCTGTGAGCTGAGTGTTGCAGGAAGAGAGGTGGAGGAGGGGGTGGGGCAGTGTCCTGGAGGTGCCAATGAAGGGGGTTGCAGCAGGCTTGGCTGGGCTGGGGGAGGGGCGGATGACTGATCAAACCTATTGAAAAATAAGTTCAGATCATTCACCCACTGTTGGTCCCCCACAGCCTGGGAGTTTGGTTCCTTGTGGCCAGAGATGTTTTTCAGGCCTTTCCAAACTCCACTGGTGTTGTTCTGCTGCAGCTGATCCTCCATCGTCCTCCTGAAGCTGTTCTTCCCCTCCCTGATCTTCCTCCTTAGCTCCTTCTGTACAATCTTCAGCTCCTCCTTATTTCCTGACTTAAAGGCCCTCTTCTTCTCCTTGAGGAGAGCCTTTATGTCAGGGTTAATCCACGGTTTATTGTTGGAAAAACACCGTACAGTCCTGGTGGGTACGGTGTTTTCCACACAGAAGTTGATGTAGTCAGTGATACAGTCAGTGAGACTGTTGATGTCCTCCCCATGAGAATCACAGAGTTCCTGCCACACAGTTGTATCAAAACAGTCCTTCAAGGCCTCGTCAGCCTCGTCGGACCATCTCATCACTGTGCGGGACACAGCTGGTTGCCTGTGTACGAGAGGTTTGTACACAGGCAGGAGATGAACCAGGTTGTGGTCTGATCTTCCCAGGGGAGGTAGGGTTGATGAGGTGTATGCCTCCTTGGTGTTGGCATACAGTAAGTCCAGTGTTTTATTGTCTCTGGTGCAGCATGTGTCATGAGTATGACTCAATGTGTGAGACTGCTTTGATTGGTAAAACTTGCGGCGAACTACGATGATTGGACAAAAGTTGCAAATAAGTTGCAGTGATTGGACAAAATTTCAAGATTGTGCAGAATTTGTGGGGATTGGTTGAATTTGTGTTAATTGTTGTGATCGCGACATCGCGAAATCCTGAAGGGACTGTTTAAGTAAGCTAAAGCTAATGTTGCTAATCCTCCAGATTGTACTAGGCCTTGTAATTAGGTCAAATTAACCCATACCAATAATTTTCTGACCATGTAATTTAGCCAATGTTTAATTTAATCCATGGTTTTATTCTTATCCAGGATGAGTTTAAAGTCTGATGGAACCTCAGAAACAGACGGATCCAGAATGAAGGGAGCTATGGATCCATAAATTAAGATATAATTTAAAAAAATCACAGGCTAATAAATATAAAGTCTCCTTTGACATATATTTATGTTTACGGAGTTATTTTAAAGTATTATTGAAATATGTTTTTATTGAAAGCAGTGGCCTCCACCAATGAAACTGAGCAACAAATTGCCAGACATGTCACTGAAAATTGGTTTTGTGTCAACTATGATAAAAATGTTAGCCATGGTTTTTAAAAATATTATTCACACTTAATTTTTGACATTGTGCGATTCAGCTCATATAAAGCAGCCCTGTGATTTTCGGCATGGTGATGGCCCCTCTCCCTGTCCTTTTCAAAGAGGAGCTCCTTCAGCTGGCTCTGCAGCTCCTTCACAGACATCACCAGCAGGCCCCACCCTCAGAATGTCTTGTGTCTCATCCTGGAGGGTCTTCTGGAGAGCTTATCCTTTTTGCTCATGTCCAACTGTGCCTCCTCGCGATTCTTTCGCAGCTTCTCGTGGGCCAGAACAATGTTATCATATTTGCTCTCCATGTCACAGAGCTCGCAGCGAAGAGACCTCATCTCATCTGTCTGCCATCTCCTCCGCTGCACACTTGAGGCAATGCAGCGATGGCTTCAGGATTTTGGTGGATCCTATGCCAGCAGATGGCTGATTACACTGCATCATCACGCCGGGCCGAGACATTTTCTAGCATCTCAGGCTCCACACCGTGGCTCCTCAGATCCACCGACTTCTCCCTCTTAGAAAACCCCTGAAAAGAAGGAGCAAAGACATCTTTTTAATACCACAGACATCTGTTGGCCTTCTTACAGAGAACAGCATACCGAGTGGAAATATGACATAAAACAAAGAGTCTGAGTAGAAACTAAGCATTAAATAAACCCTGTATTTATTGATATGAATTTAAAAAAAAGTAAATCACAATAGCAATTGTAGCCCTAATTTCTTGATGTTCTCCAGTCTTTCAGGCTGTGATTAATAACAGTTTGTCTTTAAACTTAATTTCACTGACATGGCAGTACAGCATAGACACACTGATTCTTACTTTTCAGAGCACATGTCAGCAACCTCTGCAACTCACATCTGCCATCTTTATTCACCCCTTAGCCATACAGAAAAATCATTTTTGTGCAGATTAGTTGTTTTCGCCTTCGTGTTTACAAGTCAGAAAGTGTGGATGGTGAGACAGAGAACAAAAATAGTCACTACCGTGCGTGTCTACCTCCAGCATTTATCACTACTTTACACCTCCTGAATGGATAAGATGTTATTCTGGACTTGTAGGATGACATGCAATTCTTCATGCAGTGCTGTGACAAGTTATGAATGTGTTGCTGGAGCAGGATCTGGTGATCCTGAACGTCCCATAGAGGGCATTGTCATGCATTAAAGTGATGCCTGATTGCTGTATCCAGGGAATGACGTGTGGACCTAGAACCGTATGCCGGAGATGGATGGCCGTGAATGTGGACAAGTTCCATTAGCAGTGCCCCCCCCACTTCATGACACAAACAACAAACGATCTACTTCCTGGACGTAAGTGGCAGAATAGCGGTCTCTGCGGCGATGGTACAAACGCCAACGACCATCAGCTATTTACAAGTTAAATCTGGACTTGTCGCTAAATGTGATCTCCGTCCACTTTGCAATCAGCCGTAACATCTGGAGCATCTGTGCTGCACGTGTCTGCAGAGTTTAGACCATAGCATCCCAACTGCATGTTCATGTAAGTTTTTTCGGGGATCTTGGCATTGTCAGTTGTTTCTCTAGGATGTTACCGAGACCCGGTAAATTATCGCCATGGCCAGGTCTTTTCAATCATGCAGAAAAAAATCTCACCAACATCATCGTTTACTCTGAAATGCACCAATGACTGTTGTTATGACTAAATGATGTATATTCATGATTTAACATGTTTTGGTGTGGGTACTTAAAAAAGTCTGTTCAGTGATTGTTTATTTCAGTAGATTAGGGCTAGTGAATAGAAATGACAGGGTTTTAAAAATTATGCGTTTCCACTGTTGCTCAGTATATTATACTTTTATTAAGTATGTCTCAGTCAAAAGAGTAAGTACAAGTACAGTCAAAATAGACTTAGACTTTTCTGTATACGTGTCAGTATAAGCCAAGTATAGCCTACTTGAGTATAATTTTGTTAAGTATATCTCTGGTAAGTACATAAAAAGTAGAAAGTATACTCTTATTTTTAGTTTAAAAGAAGTATACTAATAGTACTTTTTTGTAAGGATAAAAACATAATAACATAAAAAATAGTAACTGATAATAAAATCAAAAATAAACAAGCCAATAAGTAACATAAATTAATATGGTAAATTTGTAATGAAAATAACCTGTATGTCTAGTGTGTAATAACTTATGTTACACAAAATATAAGTAACACATCCATTCATTTCTTGAAGCTTTAACAACAGTAATCTTACCTTGTTTCTGCCTGTCCTCCTGGCATCATATTTGACGATAACTACGTGTTAATGACGATATCAATAATGATATTAAAAACACTGTCTGGGAGATATCTATGTTCAACAGATAAATATCACAGACTCAAACGTTATCTGGTCACATGTCAATCACCAGCGGCCCATCTGGTAAATCTGTAGTTTAGCCTTGTTTTATAGCAATAGTTCATTTTGAATGCATGGAATCTTTTTTTTCTTCAGAAACTTTATTTAGAAATACAAATGTACAAAATTTGCAGACATGTACTCCATCTGGAGGAACATAAAGGTAAAATATCACATGTACTAATAATAAATACGTAATGATTTCAAATACAATTTGCCTCTGACTGAAAGGGTAAAAAATTTAAATATTAAAAAGTAATAATAAATAAATGCTGTAAAGACATAAAGGAGGAAAAATTAAAAGAGCCGAATGCATGGAATCAACAACGCACTTAGTGACGAAGTTACGCTCATTTGTGTTACAATGATACACGCATACATGCGGCCATTTGCAGGTTTGGGGACTGGAGTGGTAAATACAATGGCTGCTATGTCACTTTCTAATAACATGCTAAGTTTAATGTAATTTAATTTAGCTTGCTAAGATCATTAGCATCAATTATAGCCACGATCAAAGTTTCCGCCGACAAACAGCGTCTGGACGTCTCAATAATAGTTAGCTACGGAAGCTGAGAGGGTTAAACGCACTTCATACAATCAGAACGAGATGACAGAGAGATTAAAATAGAAACTAAAAGTGTGAATGTGACATTTGGAAGCACAGAAAAATACATCCATGTTAATAAAACTACACTGATGCTTTGTGTTGTGGAGCAGAGACAGGGGCTATTCTAGGATCTGACCTTCAGGGGGGCTCAGCCCCTAATGAGAATGTGACATAGGCCTACATACAGTGCCTTGCAAAAGTTTTGAACCCCCCAGTTAAATCACTCATTTACTGGTTAACAATTGAACATATGACAGTTTAATTTACAACAATAATACTTTTCATTATTTACTATGATGTGATACGAGTTTTATCCCATAATATTTGTTATGAAAATGAAAAACCAAAGATCTGTGTGCCAAACAGCCAAATTAAGATTATTATTCATACTGTATTTGCTACCAGGAGTCTATTGTTAAGGTATTTTTGATGGATGGAACCTTGTCTCATCCTTTATCAATAGAACAAACCTGTATGCCTTTTGGGTTAAATATATTAAGGTTAAGCATTTAATTCTTTGGGTGTAATACCCAAGGTAGCGTTGTTGGTCAACATAAATTAAAAAGACTACATCTCCACTGTTGTAGTTCTTACACCTCAGCTAGGTAACACCCAGTTCAGTTCTGTTCCGTCCGCTGTCGCTCACACCACACAAAGGTTGACCCAGCCCTCTCCCACTTAAACCGCTAAGAGAAAACATTACTGAACATTCATGACGACACAGCCTTTACCCCATAGCTAGCAGATGAGGGAGGAGAATTAGGGAAGGGAGAGTCACAGGAAGAGTGTAGACCAGTGTTGCTTAAGTCCCCCAATAAGCCAGCCAGGGTATATTTCCTTAATCCTGTAGCCTTTCAGACAGACAATTTTCTGCCCAGTCAAAGCCTCCCCCTACTTCCTCCAGCCTTCCCTTCATCCAGAACCAGGGCCAGAGCAAGCACCTCATCTGAAAAACGCTGCGCCGACGAAGCGCTCTCAAGCGGTCCCGACTGGGCGTTTTCAGAAGAACAATTGGCATTTTCAGTTTTGGTGGATACAGGCCCTTATTCCAGCAGTACCACTCCCATCTGTCACCAGATCACCACCGGATAACAACCAAAATGTAATGTAATCACTACTAGGATGTATTTCAATTATTTATGTCAATTATTTATGAGTGGCACTTAACATCAGTCTAGGTAAAATATATATTACCTCTCTACTACCATATCTGAAATTATAGAAGATAGATGTATTGATAAACTGGATCATTTTCTGTGAAAGTTGGAGAAATACAACATCTGGTCAAAGTGACAGCTTCTACATTGTCATAACCCTCAGGGAATGTTCTCCAGCTTCATCAAGGAGTGGAATGGCAGCCCATGCTGTTAGCTGTTTAGGTTGAATGAAAAGAGCACGACAAAGAACTACAACGTACAAAACATTTGTTTTATTACTCTCCACATTTAGTGTTTTTCATACTAATACAAAAAAGTCATACTAAACTGCATGTTAAAATGTTTAAGAGGTCTGAATTTCTTTTCTTGGCGATGTAATACACAGTTCAATCACCTTTGAGAAGGTATTGGACTGGAGCCTCAACGGTGCCTCTGCTGGGATTTCCACACCGTCCACAAATTCAGATCCTCCATGAAGCCAACAAAATCTTTCCAGAGGCAGACACATGCCCAATAATCCTCCATTACCCATACATAATACTTATGACACCTTCAGTAAATACATGACAGAGGGAATTCTGCAGGCCTCTACTTTTGGTGTTGTGAACAGTATGTGTAAGTTTTTGTTCACTCACAAAATTGGTGTTTCTGTGTAGAAGGTTGTTAGTGCTGTTCTACACTGATAACTGTAAACACAATTCATGGTCACCAAAGTGATCAGGCGTGGTGTGTATTGGTAAAACTCTGAGTAGTACACACTACACATCTGCACTGCTATAGGGTGCTCTAAAACTTGGTCAGGTCATGACTCATATATTGCATGTTTACCTGTAAATGCACAGACATCACAACAAAGTGTAAGTGACACATTTCTGTCATCTCTTCACAAAGCACTGCACTCCAGTAAACCAAGGGTTCTTAAGCCCTCGACAAACCTGACTTGACCTGGGCTAATGACATTTTTATTTATCCAACCCAAGAACCAGTGGGGCACTTGCTGACTGCAAGAATAATATTAACGACTAATCTTCATGAAAAAGCTTCTTGTTTTTCACCATATTCTGTCTTTCAATGCATTTTTGTTAGTAGGTATGTTATTTAGAGACTTCTCTTTTAAGTTTTTTAGATGGCTAACAAGGTTTTCTCTAGATTTCATGTTCTATTTAGATAAAAAGGATATATGTTCATATTGGAATTATATATATATTCTACTACTATGCTACATCATGGCTTGAAAAGCTTGTAACATGAAGTTTCATGTTTAGTTTTACTTAGAACTGAGTAAGTTTGATGGAAAAACGTTTCCTCTAAATTTCATGTCATATTTAGTAACAGTCTACATGTTCATATTGGTCTATTCACTGCGAATGAAGCTCATTTTCACAAATCAGGCTACAACTTGGGTGGAAAAGCTTGTAAAATCAGGTTTTAGGCTTTGTTTTATTTAAAACTAAGCAAGTTTGATGGCAAACAAATTTTATTTAAAACTAAGCAAGTGTGATGGCAAACAAGTTTTCCTTTGAATTTCAAGTCATATTTAGGAACAGTGTACATGTTCATATTGGTCTATTCACTGCTGATGAAGCTCATTTTCAAAAATTAGGCTACAACTTGGGTGGGAAAGCTTGTAAAATGAAGTTTTATGCTTAGTTTCATTTAAAAATAAGCAACTTTAATGGCAAACAAGTTTTCCTTTGAATTTCAAGTCACATTTAGTAACAGTGTACATCTTGATATTGGTGTCTTTACTGCGATGAAGCTCATTTTCACAAATCAGGCGACAAACTTGGGTGGAAAAGCTTGTAAAATCAAGTTTTAGGTTTTGTTTTATAAGCAAGTTTGATGGCAAACAAGTTTTATTTAAAACTAAGCAAGTTTGATGGCAAACAAGTTTTCCTTTGAATTTCAAGTCATATTTAGGAACAGTGTACATGTTCATATTGGTCTATTCACTGCGAATGAAGCTCATTTTCACAAATCAGGCTACAACTTGGGTGGAAAAGCTTGTAAAATCAGGTTTTAGGCTTTGTTTTATTTAAAACTAAGCAAGTTTGATGGCAAACAAATTTTATTTAAAACTAAGCAAGTTTGATGGCAAACAAGTTTTCCTTTGAATTTCAAGTTATATTTAGGAACAGTGTACATGTTCATATTGGTCTATTCACTGCTGATGAAGCTCATTTTCAAAAATTAGGCTACAACTTGGGTGGAAAAGCTTGTAAAATGAAGTTTTATGCTTAGTTTCATTTAAAAATAAGCAACTTTAATGGCAAACAAGTTTTCCTTTGAATTTCAAGTCATATTTAGTAACAGTGTACATCTTGATATTGGTGTCTTTACTGCGATGAAGCTCATTTTCACAAATCAGGCGACAAACTTGGGTGGAAAAGCTTGTAAAATCAAGTTTTAGTCTTTGTTTTATTTAAAACTAAGCAAGTTTGATGGCAAACAAGTTTTATTTAAAACTAAGCAAGTTTGATGGCAAACAAGTTTTCCTTTGAATTTCAAGTCATATTTAGGAACAGTGTACATGTTCATATTGGTCTATTCACTGCGAAAGAAGCTCATTTTCACAAATCAGGCTACAACTTGGGTGGAAAAGCTTGTAAAATCAAGTTTTAGTCTTAGTTTAATTTAAAACTAAACAAGTTTGATGGCAAAAAGGTTTTTCATTGAATTTCAAGTCATATTTAGTAACAGTGTACATGTTCATATTGGTCTCTTCACAGCGAATGAAGCTCATTTTCACAAATGAGGCTACAAACTTGGGTGGAAAAGCTTGTAAAATCAAGTTTTAGGCTTTGTTTTATCTAAAACTAAGCAAGTTTGATGGCAAACAGTTTTCCTTTGAATTTTAAGTGATATTTAGTCACAGTGTACATATTCATATTTGTCTCCTCACTGCGAATGAAGCTCATTTTCACAAATCATGCTACAACTTGGGTGGAAAAGCTTGTAAAATCAAGTTGCAAGTTTGATGGCAAAGAAGTTTTCCTCAGAATTTCAAGTCATATTTACTAACAGTGTACATGTCAAAATTGGTCTCTTCACTGCGAATGAAGCTGATTTTCACAAATCAGGCTACAAACTTCAGTGGAAAAGCTTGTAAAATCAAGTTTTTGGCTTAGTTTTATTTAAAACTGAGCAACTTTGATGGCAAACAAGTTTTCCTTTGAATTTCAAGTCTTAATTTATTAACACTACATGTTCATATTGGTGTCTTGACTGCAAAATATGCTCATTTTCACAGATCAGGCTGCAACTTGGCTGGAAAAGCTTCAAAATCAAGTTTCATGATTAGTTTAATTGAAAACTGAGTAAGTTTGATTATAAACAAGGGTTTTTCAGAATTTCATTTCATATTTATTAACAGTAGTATACATCTTCATATTAGCCTTTTCTCTCCAAAAGAAGCTCATTCTCACAAAATAAGCTGCAACTTGGCTGGAAAAGCTTTCAAAATCAAGTTTCATGCTTAGTTTAATTGAAAATGAGTAACTTTGATGGCAAACAAGGTTTTGTCTGTATGTCAAGTCTTATTCAATAACAGTAGTATAGATGTTCATATTGGCCTTTTCCCTGCAGTAGAATGTCATTTTTACAATATAAGCTGCAACTTGGCTGGAAAAGCTTTCAAAATAAAGTTTCATGCTTAGTTAAATTGAAATCTGTCGAAGTTTGATGACAAACAAGGGTTTTTCAGAATTTCATTTCATATTTATTAAAAGTAGTATAATGTTCATATTGGCCTTTTCCCTGCAGTAGAAGCTCATTTTTACAATATAACCTGCAATGGCTGGAAAAGCTTTCAAAATCAAGTTTCATGCTTAGTTTAAATGAAAATGAGTAACTTTGATGGCAAACAAGGTTTTGTCTGTATGTCAAGTCTTATTCAGTAACAGCAGTATACATGTTCATATTGGCCTTTTCCCTGCAGTAGAAGCTCATTTTTACAATATAAGCTGCAACTTGGCTGGAAAAGCTGTCAAAATCAAGTTTCATGATTAGTTTAATTGAAATCTGTCGAAGTTTGATGACAAACATGGGTTTTTCAGAATTTCATTTCATATTTATTAACAGTAGTATAATGTTCATATTGGCCTTTTCCCTGCAGTAGAAGCTCATTTTTACAATATAAGCTACAACTTGGCTTGAAAAGCTATCAAAATCAAGTTTCATGCTTAGTTTAATTGAAAATGAGTATCTTTGATGGCAAAGAAGGTTTTGTATGTTTGTCAAGTCTTATTCGGTAACAGTAGTATACATGTTCATATTGGCCTTTTCCCTGCAGTAGAAGCTCATTTTTACAATATAAGCTGCAACTTGGCTGGAAAAGCTGTCAAAATCAAGTTTCATGATTAGTTTAATTGAAATCTGTCGAAGTTTGATGACAAACATGGGTTTTTCAGAATTTCATTTCATATTTATTAACAGTAGTATAATGTTCATATTGGCCTTTTCCCTGCAGTAGAAGCTCATTTTTACAATATAAGCTACAACTTGGCTTGAAAAGCTATCAAAATCAAGTTTCATGCTTAGTTTAATTGAAAATGAGTATCTTTGATGGCAAAGAAGGTTTTGTATGTTTGTCAAGTCTTATTCGGTAACAGTAGTATACATGTTCATATTGGCCTTTTCCCTGCAGTAGAAGCTCATTTTTACAATATAAGCTGCAACTTGGCTGGAAAAGCTTTGAAAATCAAGTTTCATGCTTAGTTTAATTGAAAATGAGTAACTTTGATGGCAAACAAGGTTTTGTCTGTATGTCAAGTCTCATTCAGTAACAGCAGTATACATGTTCATATTGGCCTTTTCCCTGCAGTAGAAGCTCATTGTTACAATATAAGCTGCAACTTGGCTGGAAAAGCTTTCAAAATCAAGTTTCATGACTAGTTTAATTGAAAATGAGTAACTTTGATGGCAAACAAGGTTTTGTCTGTATGTCGTCTTATTCAGCAAGAGTAGTATAGATGTTCATATTGGCTTTTTCCCTGCAGTAGAAGCTCATTGTTACAATATAAGCTGCAACTTGGCTGGAAAAGCTTTCAAAATCAAGTTTCATGACTAGTTTAATTGAAAATGAGTAACTTTGATGGCAAACAAGGTTTTGTCTGTATGTCAAGTCTTATTCAGTAAGAGTAGTATAGATGTTCATATTGGCTTTTTCCCTGCAGTAGAATCTCATTTTTACAATATAAGCTACAACTTGGCTTGAAAAGCTATCAAAATCAAGTTCATGCTTAGTTTAATTGAAAATGAGTATCTTTGATGGCAAACAAGGTTTTCTATGTATGTCAAGTCTTATTCAGTAACAGTAGTACACATCTTGATATTGGCCTTTTCCCTGCAGTAGAAGCTCATTTTTACAGTATAAGCTGCAACTTGGCTGGAAAAGCTTTCAAAATCAAGTTTCATGATTAGTTTAATTGAAAATGAGTAACTTTGATGGCAAACAAGGTTTTGTCTGTATGTCAAGTCTCATTCAGTAACAGTAGTATAGATGTTCATATTGGCCTTTTCCCTGCAGTAGAATCTCATTTTTACAATATAAGCTGCAACTTGGCTGGAAAAGCTCTCAAAATCAAGTTTCATGATTAGTTTCATTGAAATCTGTCGAAGTTTGATGACAAACAAGGGTTTTTCAGAATTTCATTTCATATTTATTAACAGTATAATGTTCATATTGGCCTTTTCTCTGCAGTGGAAGCTCATTTTTACAATATAAGCTGCAACTTGGCTGGAAAAGCTTTCAAAATCAAGTTTCATGCTGAGTTTAATTGAAATCTGTCGAAGTTTGATGACAAACAAGGGTTTTTCAGAATTTCATTTCATATTTATTAAAAGTAGTATAATGTTCATATGGGCCTTTTCTCTGCAGTGGAAGCTCATTTTTACAATATAAGCTGCAACTTGGCTGGAAAAGCTTTCAAAATCAAGTTTCATGCTCAGTTTAATTGAAGGGTTAGGGTTAGGGGGTTAGGGGGTTAGGGTTAGGGTTAGGGGTTAGGGTTAGGGTTAGGGGCTAGGGTTAGGGGTTAGGGTTAGGGTTAGGGGGTTAGGGTGAGGGTTAGGGGGTTAGGGTGAGGGTTAGGGTTAGGGTTAGGGGTTAGGGTTAGGGTTAGGTATAGGGATGAAAAGGGTAGTCGGACCCCCATCCGATGTATATAAACTTGAATAACTAGGGTTAGGGTTAGGGGGTTAGGGTTAGGGGTTAGGGTTAGGGGGTTAGGGTTAGGGTTAGGTATAGGGATGAAAAGGATAATTATACCCCCCTCTGAAGTCTCTAAACGTGAATAACTTTTGATAGAAAGGTCGTAGCGACATGAAACCAAGATCCTTGAACACTAACTAGACCACGGCCTTTCCAATGGTACTACCCATTTGTCTCTACGACCTTCCGGTCCGGCCCTAAGTCACCTTTTTTTCCCTTACATAGCTGTATCTCAGGAACGGAAGGTCGTAGAGACTCGGGGACAAGTCTGGCGTGTTCAGAGACCCCGAAATATGTCTGACGGATCAGGGTCCGGGGTCTCTACGACCTTCCGTTCCGGAGTTATACTTAAATTTATTTTCCCATTGAAATGAATGGGGTTTGGTGCGCCTATACTGAATACGTGTATCTCGGGAACGGAAGGTCGTAGAGACTCGGGGCTACTGTCCATCTAGGGGTTTATGTGGTCTCTGAGAACGCCAGTCTTCGTCCCGAGTCTCTACGACCTTCCTTTCCCGAGATATGACATGTCCCGTAGCGGCGTATTTGGAATAGCTGTATCTCTGGAACGGAAGGTCGTAGAGACTCGGGGAGAAGTCTGTCGTGTTCAAAGACCCCGAATTATAGCAGACGGAGCTTTGTCCCGAGTCTCTACGACCTTCCGTTCCCGACTTATAGACCGAAATGTGTCCCCCATTGGAATGAATGGGTGCCGGATGGAGTGAAAATGTCACTAAGTGTTGATGCCAAAATCATGTCTCCAGAAAGTGTGTAGGAGCACGTTTCAGGCCATTTGGAGTTGATTGGTACCATTTGTGGAGTAACTTTTTTTGAACCCATACTTACCTCTATGGGTGTATGGTGTAACAGGTAAGTATAACAGGTAAGTATAAGTATTGTAAAGGTGAGTTGTGGACTGTTTGGTCTGGCCACAGTTATCCTAGGGACTCAACAGATTTGCTCTACCCAGCACAGCTTACTCCTGCCTTACCAAACGGGTTAGGGTTAGGGGGTTAGGGGGTTAGGGTTAGGGTTAGGGGTTAGGGTTAGGGTTAGGGGTTAGGGTTAGGGTTAGGGGTTAGGGTTAGGGGTTAGGGTTAGGGGTTAGGGTTAGGGTTAGGTATAGGGATGAAAGGGTTAGGGTTAGGGTTAGGGGGTTAGGGTTAGGGTTAGGTATAGGGATGAAAAGGGTAATCGGACCCCCATCCGATGTGTATAAACTTGAATAACTTTTGATAGGAAGGTCGTAGCGACTTCAAACCAACGTCTTTGAACACTAACTAGGCCACAGCCTTTCCAATGGTACTACCCACTTGTCTCTACGACCTTCCGGTCCGGCGCTACGTCACCTTTTTTTCCTTTACATAGCTGTATCTCAGGAACGGAAGGTCGTAGAGACTCGGGTACAAGTCTGGCGTGTTCAGAAACCCCGAATTATGGCAGACGGATCAGGGTTCCGGGTCTGTACGACCTTCCGTTCCCGAGTTATAGACCGAAATGGGTCCCCCATTGGAATGAATGGGTGTCTAGGGTTAGGGTTAGGGTTAGGGGATAAAAACTCAATCGGGGCCCTACCCGGGTTGGGTTAGGGTTAGGGTGGTTAGG